>CAUOFW020001425.1:606792-647670 GCA_963454935.2 Ilex paraguariensis
AAAAGAACATAAAAATATTAATGAAAAAATTAATTTTATTCCTATAAATATTTATGATCAAATGTCATATTATTAATTAAAAAAATATATTAGCAAAATTTAAATAAAAAAATTAATAATTTCAAATCTCATCAAAAAATAAAAATAATAGATTTTAAATTAAAAAATTAAATTATTATTAACTGTCATTGCTTTATGCCTCAAATATTGTTGAGCCACCCCTGAAGTATTATTATTCAACTCTTTTGTAACAACTGACTCGTACTTATCACATTTTAAATCGCTCTTCTTCAAACCGAAATAAGAATTTGTTATAAAACAAATATTATCCAAGGAGGTAAGACATGTACAATACAAATATTTTAGTAAGAATTTGTTGCAAGGGTAAATTATACTTTAACCCCCTAACCTATAGACTCAATTTCACTTTGTCTCTTGAACTATTAAACTTTTCACAATATCACCTCAACTACTTGAATTATTTCATATTATCACAATCGCAAATATCTACTATCTTTTTGGACAAAAATTGCCAACGACAAAAGAAAAAAAATTACATAATTAAGATCAAAACTGGTCACATCCTAAATTACTAACTGGCATGCCTACATGACTAGTACTTGCCACATCACGTCGCTTTGTGTCCCATTTCTTGAGATCAAAACATCGTTGCTTGTTTAGGATGTTTTTTTTATTGCAGCTATTTTGCGATGTTTAGTAGATGATATGACAAACCATGTAGGCATGCCAGTTAGTGGGAGATTCCTGTGCTTGTATAGCATTACCCATATAAATATATGAACAGGTGAGAGTGATGAAATGCATCGATATTGCTAAAAAAATAATTAGCAAAGGGTATCTTACAAAGTCTATAGCTAACGCAAACAATTTTTTACATGGTCTATTACAAATACAGCTAAAAAAAGATAATATGAGAACTTGCTTATTAGTCCAAAGCTCCAAATGAAAAACAAACCTTATGCAGCTTTATTGCTTTCTACTTCTCCATTTTCTGTGAAGAATAAGTAATGACTATGAAATTTTGTCTATAGAAAAAATAGGGTTCATGCTTTTCCCTTCCTCTTTTCATCCAATGCCTGTTTGGAAAAACAAAAAATGCATAAATATTTGTTGAAAGAATGACACACAAGCACTTTGATGTGTCACATAAATATTGAAACTCCAAGTAAGCTATGGTCCACAATGATTCAAAGGACATAACTACAATATCTAGAACATGAAAGTAATCCAAAAGGTAGTGAGGTTTGAACGATTTGGAGAAAGAAAAATAAATGAAATCTAGATATGGAACATATTTATCGAACATAAAAAACACATATGGGTTAAGGTTGTCTACCACTCACATCTCCTAACTCTGCTAAGGGCTGAAGACTTGTGCACTGGTTAAAACTATTTATGAGCAACTTCCCAAAACATTGGACATATTCCAGCCAAAAAGGTCCATAATATTAAAGGATTTTTCTCCTTTCCCAATTAGGAAAGCACATAAATGAATTGAATTAAGAAGTGTGTGCCAAGGGCTTTCATAAAAAAGTAAACAATCTCAACTCCAATGTGAATATTACTTCTCTTCTCTATTGTGTTGTATTCTGGTCATGTTTTATGTTAAACTCTAAGCTATCCTATCTTTTTTTTTACTATCTCATTGAAAGTTAATTTTGGTCCAACTTTTCCTCTTATATTACCATCGATATGTATCAAATCACTACTCTTAGCTGGTGCAGTACTAGGTTTTCTAAAAAGAAAAACTCACACCGTCTAAGTTAATTTTCTCGCAATTTATGTCTAGTTGGTGTTAATTCTATGCTTTTATGTCCTGTCAGTGTTAATTCTACACATTCGCAAAATTATGTATTTTTAATTCAATCTTTTTGACAGCCGCAGGAAGCCTGACATCTTTTGAAATAGTTTTCCCACTTTTTTGTTGTTATCCATCAATCGAAAAATTTGCATAATTCAAAAAAAATTCTGACGTTTGTTTTATTCCAAAAGATATTTATAACAAGTAGTACTCCTACTAATTCCCGTTCGATAGGTTCCCATTCGAGGGCTTCAACCAGCATTTCGCCCCATGCATCGGGAATTGGATCAAGATCAACTGAGCTTAAACATTGAATATCCAAGTTGAAGTTCCTTTACCTAGTTTAAACATTTACTCCACATTCACCTCGACTCTAACAAGTGTAGGTTATACGTAACAAGTGATGAGCAAGAAAGACACTGAATTAAGCAATTTCACAAGCAGTAACTTCAGTTTTTTCCACCAAGGAAACTAAATGATCTAACTAAAGAGGCCTTTCAGTTCCAGGGCACTCATGATTGGAGGTGGCAGTTCTGACCCGTAACACGTCAACATGCCCAACCTACCCATGAATTAATGGGGTTGATACCAGTTTTTATTAATATGGGTTTAGACGGATTGTGTGTTGTTGATTGGTATAATTATATGGGATTAAAATGGGCACCCAATGGGTTTCCTTCTCAAAAACAAAAAAGACAAATGCCTCATCCCCTTGTTGTCGTCGGTCATGAAAGAGAGGAAAAACGAGTTTCTCTCTCACCCAACTCCCCCTCTCTCTCCTCTTGCTGTTCTGGTTGGGTTTTGAAACGACATATCCGAGCTAAAATTTCACATTGAATCCCTCATCTCCACGATGATCAGTACCGTCGGCGGTGCTACAGGAGTCAACATTGATGACGGAGGAACTGGAGGTGTCGACATCATCCATTTGGCCACTGTACAAGTATGCCCTTTTACCTATCTAGGTTGCCCAATTATTAAGGGTAGAACTAGAGTGAGGTTTTTTGAAGGGATTTTGGTAAAATTCAGATAGAAGCTAGAAGAGTGGTATGCCAGATTATTGGTAAAATGCAGTCCCTGTGCACTTAATGGCTTGTCTGAATTTACCAAAAACTATTATTGCTAAGCTTAATTCCTTAATGTCAGGGTTTATTTGGTCAAATAAACTGGATGTTAACAAAAGACATTGGGTGGCTTGGGGAAGGATTACTATGCCTAAGAATGAGGGAGGTTTGGGGGTGAGGAAATTTGAGGAAGTGCAAGCTGCCTTTAGAATGAAACAGGTGTGAAGTGTTCTGAAATAAGAATCTTTATGGGCCCAGATATTCTCTGCAAAAATTTTGAGGGGAAGGCGTTTGCTGAGATGCTTAGGTAGGGGTCATGCTAAATGTTTTGAGGTTTTAAAGCCTTACTTTGAGAAGGTTGTGTTTTGTTCCAGAATGATTATTGGTAATGGGCATGGAACAGCTTTTTGGTGTGATAATTGGATGGGGGATGGTCCATTGCTAAGAAGGATTGTTGGATGCCTCAACAGTTTCCCAAGCTTGCCGATCTGTTGATAGGATCTCAGTACCAGATGGGTGCATTGGAGGGGGTGTTAACTGAGCAGTTGAGGGATGAAGTGGTTAATACGAGTGTTTGTTTGTCTGAGGAAGTGGATAAGGTGGTATGGCAGAAGAATAGCTCTGGGTTGTTTTCTGTCAAATCTGCCTGGCATGAGGTTAGGCAGCAGGGGGGTGGGTGTGCAGTTGCATCTATGATTTGGAATACTAAGACTGCTCCTAGTGCCCAGTTGGTGTGTTGGAAAATATTGAGGGGTGCTCTTCCTTTGGATTCAAGTATCCTAAAGATAGGCATACCAGTGGCAAGTAGGTGTGTCATGTGTTTTCATAGTTGTGAAAATTCTGAACACCTATTTGTTAACTGTGAGTATGCTAAGTCTGTCTGGAGAAGATTTGCTTCTATGTTGGGGTTTCAGGTGGTGGATGGTGAGTCTCCTATGATTAGAATGAGGAGGAAGTGTAGGGTGTTCAGGAGGCAGAATTTGAGCAATGGTTTATTGAGAAGTTTAGCCATGTTAATTTTCTGGCAGATTTGAAAAGAAAGGTGTAGGAGGCAGGTGAGGGTTTTCTGCATTTTTATTCTATATTTTTGAAGATTTGCAGTATCTTGAGATATCAAGTACAGAATGTAAGAATTAGGGTGCAGGATTATGAGTTGGTAGGGAATGCTTGCAGGAGTTGAAGATCAGTTCCTCTTTTTATGTTGTGAGGAGGTCTTTGTGGGTTAGGTGGTTATGTCCTTCTTCAGGAGTGCTTAAACTGGACATAGATGGGGCATCTAAGGGTAATCCTGGGTTGGCAGGAGGAGGAGCTGTTTTAAGAAATGAATGGGGAGGGGTTGTGTTAGCAGCCTCCTTTTTCTATGGGGAATGTACCAATATGGTGGCTGTATTTAGGGCTTTATTAGATGGCCTGTTATTGATCAAACACTATGGTTTATTTGCCTATAAGATCTTGCTGGAGTCTGATTCACTTGTCTTGGTCAACTATGTGTTGGGAAGGTGTGAATGTGCATGGCCTGTGATTGGTTTTTTGAGGCAGATCAGGAGTATTTTGAGATTTGCTGAGTTTGAGTTGACTCATGTCTATAGGGAAGCTAATATGATTGCTGATAAGCTAGCAAATCAAGGAGTGCAGGATAGGGTTTCTACTGATTTTTCAGTGGCACTGGTTTTGCCTAGTGCTGTTCAGTTGGCTTTGTTGCAGGATTCAAGGCAGTTGCCTGTTCTTCGCCAGAAGAAGATACTGATGTTTGATGATAAAGGTTGAAGGGTGGAGTCAGTTTCTGAGGTTTGGTGCTGGAGCAAGCCAGATTCTGTTTTTTCACAGTCGATGAGGATCTCACTTCAAGTGAGATGTGGCTATTGCATCAGCAAAAGCGACGTTGCTGCTGCTGTAGGTCCAGCNAAAAATTTAATTTTTGAAAGAGTAATTCAACACAAAAATTAAAAATTTGGGCCTAAAAGTTCAGACCTCATCACATAATCACAATTATTAAAGGACAAAAAAGATTAATAAAAAAAATACTAACAAAATCTATCTTTTTTTTCAATTGAAAGAAGTGTAATAAACATCTCTCTTTAGTTAAAAAACAAAAAAAAAAATCAAAACCAAACACATTATTTACTTCTCTTAAACTTGTTTTTTTTTTTTCTCATTTGAATGTGAAATACCAATTAAACCATTCATTCTCATTAAAAAAAAAATGTTTTGATAAAGTTCTTATTCGTAACAAATAAAATATAACAAAAACTTAGGTAAAAGTTGCATGGATAAATAAATAAAATTCAAAGATAGTAAAATAATTCAAAAGAAAGATAATAATAAATTTATTTATAATAAAGTCAATCATTTAATTCCACATTTTTGATAAAGAACATATAAAACAAATAAAAAGAACATAAAAATATTAATGAAAAAATTAATTTTATTCCTATAAATATTTATGATCAAATGTCATATTATTAATTAAAAAAATATATTAGCAAAATTTAAATAAAAAAATTAATAATTTCAAATCTCATCAAAAAATAAAAATAATAGATTTTAAATTAAAAAATTAAATTATTATTAACTGTCATTGCTTTATGCCTCAAATATTGTTGAGCCACCCCTGAAGTATTATTATTCAACTCTTTTGTAACAACTGACTCGTACTTATCACATTTTAAATCGCTCTTCTTCAAACCGAAATAAGAATTTGTTATAAAACAAATATTATCCAAGGAGGTAAGACCCACATGCCAAAAANTTGTAACAACTGACTCGTACTTATCACATTTTAAATCGCTCTTCTTCAAACCGAAATAAGAATTTGTTATAAAACAAATATTATCCAAGGAGGTAAGACATGTACAATACAAATATTTTAGTAAGAATTTGTTGCAAGGGTAAATTATACTTTAACCCCCTAACCTATAGACTCAATTTCACTTTGTCTCTTGAACTATTAAACTTTTCNACAATTCAATCCAATACAATGCCTTTGCTTTCATTGTCGCCTTCTGTAGCTTTCCCATTGTCTATATACACACACACACACACATACACCTTTGTGTGTTTGTTTAGTGTAATAATGTGAGNACAATTCAATCCAATACAATGCCTTTGCTTTCATTGTCGCCTTCTGTAGCTTTCCCGTTGTCTATACACACACACACACACACATACATCTTTGTGTGTTTGTTTAGTGTAATAATGTGTGNTCACAATATCACCTCAACTACTTGAATTATTTCATATTATCACAATCGCAAATATCCACTATCTTTTTGGACAAAAATTGCCAACGACAAAAGAAAAAAAAATTACATAATTAAGATCAAAACTGGTCACACCCATATAAATATATGAACAGATGAAAGTGATGAAATGCCATTATAGGCTANTCACAATATCACCTCAACTACTTGAATTATTTCATATTATCACAATCGCAAATATCTACTATCTTTTTGGACAAAAATTGCCAACGACAAAAGAAAAAAAATTACATAATTAAGATCAAAACTGGTCACATCCTAAATTACTAACTGGCATGCCTACATGACTAGTACTTGCCACATCACGTCGCTTTGTGTCCCATTTCTTGAGATCAAAACATCGTTGCTTGTTTAGGATGTTTTTTTTATTGCAGCTATTTTGCGATGTTTAGTAGATGATATGACAAACCATGTAGGCATGCCAGTTAGTGGGAGATTCCTGTGCTTGTATAGCATTACCCATATAAATATATGAACAGGTGAGAGTGATGAAATGCATCGATATTGCTAAAAAAATAATTAGCAAAGGGTATCTTACAAAGTCTATAGCTAACGCAAACAATTTTTTACATGGTCTATTACAAATACAGCTAAAAAAAGATAATATGAGAACTTGCTTATTAGTCCAAAGCTCCAAATGAAAAACAAACCTTATGCAGCTTTATTGCTTTCTACTTCTCCATTTTCTGTGAAGAATAAGTAATGACTATGAAATTTTGCCTATAGAAAAAATAGGGTTCATGCTTTTCCCTTCCTCTTTTCATCCAATGCCTGTTTGGAAAAACAAAAAATGCATAAATATTTGTTGAAAGAATGACACACAAGCACTTTGATGTGTCACATAAATATTGAAACTCCAAGTAAGCTATGGTCCACAATGATTCAAAGGACATAACTACAATATCTAGAACATGAAAGTAATCCAAAAGGTAGTGAGGTTTGAACGATTTGGAGAAAGAAAAATAAATGAAATCTAGATATGGAACATATTTATTGAACATAAAAAACACATATGGGTTAAGGTTGTCTACCACTCACATCTCCTAACTCTGCTAAAGGCTGAAGACTTGTGCACTGGTTAAAACTATTTATGAGCAACTTCCCAAAACATTGGACATATTCCAGCCAAAAAGGTCCATAATAGTAAAGGATTTTTCTCCTTTCCCAATTAGGAAAGCACATAAATGAATTGAATTAAGAAGTGTGTGCCAAGGGCTTTCATAAAAAAGTAAACAATCTCAACTCCAATGTGAATATTACTTCTCTTCTCTATTGTGTTGTATTCTGGTCATGTTTTATGTTAAACTCTAAGCTATCCTATCTTTTTTTTTACTATCTCATTGAAAGTTAATTTTGGTCCAACTTTTCCTCTTATATTACCATCGATATGTATCAAATCACTACTCTTAGCTGGTGCAGTACTAGGTTTTCTAAAAAGAAAAACTCACACCGTCTAAGTTAATTTTCTCGCAATTTATGTCTAGTTGGTGTTAATTCTATGCTTTTATGTCCTGTCAGTGTTAATTCTACACATTCGCAAAATTATGTATTTTTAATTCAATCTTTTTGACAGCCGCAGGAAGCCTGACATCTTTTGAAATAGTTTTCCCACTTTTTTGTTGTTATCCATCAATCGAAAAATTTGCATAATTCAAAAAAAATTCTGACGTTTGTTTTATTCCAAAAGATATTTATAACAAGTAGTACTCCTACTAATTCCCGTTCGATAGGTTCCCATTCGAGGGCTTCAACCAGCATTTCGCCCCATGCATCGGGAATTGGATCAAGATCAACTGAGCTTAAACATTGAATATCCAAGTTGAAGTTCCTTTACCTAGTTTAAACATTTACTCCACATTCACCTCGACTCTAACAAGTGTAGGTTATACGTAACAAGTGATGAGCAAGAAAGACACTGAATTAAGCAATTTCACAAGCAGTAACTTCAGTTTTTTCCACCAAGGAAACTAAATGATCTAACTAAAGAGGCCTTTCAGTTCCAGGGCACTCATGATTGGAGGTGGCAGTTCTGACCCGTAACACGTCAACATGCCCAACCTACCCATGAATTAATGGGGTTGATACCAGTTTTTATTAATATGGGTTTAGACGGATTGTGTGTTATTGATTGGTATAATTATATGGGATTAAAATGGGTACCCAATGGGTTTCCTTCTCAAAAACAAAAAAGACAAATGCCTCATCCCCTTGTTGTCGTCGGTCATGAAAGAGAGGAAAAACGAGTTTCTCTCTCACCCAACTCCCCCTCTCTCTCCTCTTGCTGTTCTGGTTGGGTTTTGAAACGACATATCCGAGCTAAAATTTCACATTGAATCCCTCATCTCCACGATGATCAGTACCGTCGGCGGTGCTACAGGAGTCAACATTGATGACGGAGGAACTGGAGGTGTCGACATCATCCATTTGGCCACTGTACAAGTATGCCCTTTTACCTATCTAGGTTGCCCAATTATTAAGGGTAGAACTAGAGTGAGGTTTTTTGAAGGGATTTTGGTAAAATTCAGATAGAAGCTAGAAGAGTGGTATGCCAGATTATTGGTAAAATGCAGTCCCTGTGCACTTAATGGCTTGTCTGAATTTACCAAAAACTATTATTGCTAAGCTTAATTCCTTAATGTCAGGGTTTATTTGGTCAAATAAACTGGATGTTAACAAAAGACATTGGGTGGCTTGGGGAAGGATTACTATGCCTAAGAATGAGGGAGGTTTGGGGGTGAGGAAATTTGAGGAAGTGCAAGCTGCCTTTAGAATGAAACAGGTGTGAAGTGTTCTGAAATAAGAATCTTTATGGGCCCAGATATTCTCTGCAAAAATTTTGAGGGGAAGGCGTTTGCTGAGATGCTTAGGTAGGGGTCATGCTAAATGTTTTGAGGTTTTAAAGCCTTACTTTGAGAAGGTTGTGTTTTGTTCCAGAATGATTATTGGTAATGGGCATGGAACAGCTTTTTGGTGTGATAATTGGATGGGGGATGGTCCATTGCTAAGAAGGATTGTTGGATGCCTCAACAGTTTCCCAAGCTTGCCGATCTGTTGATAGGATCTCAGTGGCAGATGGGTGCATTGGAGGGGGTGTTAACTGAGCAGTTGAGGGATGAAGTGGTTAATATGAGTGTTTGTTTGTCTGAGGAAGTGGATAAGGTGGTATGGCAGAAGAATAGCTCTGGGTTGTTTTCTGTCAAATCTGCCTGGCATGAGGTTAGGCAGCAGGGGGGTGGGTGTGCAGTTGCATCTATGATTTGGAATACTAAGACTGCTCCTAGTGCCCAGTTGGTGTGTTGGAAAATATTGAGGGGTGCTCTTCCTTTGGATTCAAGTATCCTAAAGATAGGCATACCAGTGGCAAGTAGGTGTGTCATGTGTTTTCATAGTTGTGAAAATTCTGAACACCTATTTGTTAACTGTGAGTATGCTAAGTCTGTCTGGGGAAGATTTGCTTCTATGTTGGGGTTTCAGGTGGTGGATGGTGAGTCTCCTATGATTAGAATGAGGAGGAAGTGTAGGGTGTTCAGGAGGCAGAATTTGAGCAATGGTTTATTGAGAAGTTTAGCCATGTTAATTTTCTGGCAGATTTGAAAAGAAAGGTGTAGGAGGCAGGTGAGGGTTTTCTGCATTTTTATTCTATATTTTTGAAGATTTGCAGTATCTTGAGATATCAAGTACAGAATGTAAGAATTAGGGTGCAGGATTATGAGTTGGTAGGGAATGCTTGCAGGAGTTGAAGATCAGTTCCTCTTTTTATGTTGTGAGGAGGTCTTTGTGGGTTAGGTGGTTATGTCCTTCTTCAGGAGTGCTTAAACTGGACATAGATGGGGCATCTAAGGGTAATCCTGGGTTGGCAGGAGGAGGAGCTGTTTTAAGAAATGAATGGGGAGGGGTTGTGTTAGCAGCCTCCTTTTTCTATGGGGAATGTACCAATATGGTGGCTGTATTTAGGGCTTTATTAGATGGCCTGTTATTGATCAAACACTATGGTTTATTTGCCTATAAGATCTTGCTGGAGTCTGATTCACTTGTCTTGGTCAACTATGTGTTGGGAAGGTGTGAATGTGCATGGCCTGTGATTGGTTTTTTGAGGCAGATCAGGAGTATTTTGAGATTTGCTGAGTTTGAGTTGACTCATGTCTATAGGGAAGCTAATATGATTGCTGATAAGCTAGCAAATCAAGGAGTGCAGGATAGGGTTTCTACTGATTTTTCAGTGGCACTGGTTTTGCCTAGTGCTGTTCAGTTGGCTTTGTTGCAGGATTCAAGGCAGTTGCCTGTTCTTCGCCAGAAGAAGATGCTGATGTTTGATGATAAAGGTTGAAGGGTGGAGTCAGTTTCTGAGGTTTGGTGCTGGAGCAAGCCAGATTCTGTTTTTTCACAGTCGATGAGGATCTCACTTCAAGTGAAGATGTGGCTATTGCATCAGCAAAAGCGACGTTGCTGCTGCTGTAGGTCCAGCAAGGCTGTTAAGGAGGAAAGGGATTCTTTTCTTTTCTTTCTTTCTGTTTAGCTGGTTTTGTATGGGCAGCTGGGTTTGGGTGGCTGTGGAGGTAATGCTATTGGCTTTTGGGCAGTTTGAAGGATTAAAACCAATAGATGTAAAAAGGTTTTTCCTTATTTTGATTCTTGTAATTCTTTGATTCAATGGGAATCTTTTGAGGCTGAAAAAAATATAAAAAAAATTTGGCCACTGTACAATTCTGGAAGCTTCCCCTTTGTTCCCGTTTTGACTCTATCGGAGATCAAATCATCCGAAAAAACGGTGAGATTGAGGTCCAACATCGCTTCACCCCTCAACTTGGACTCACCAACCATCTCTCATTCACTTCACATGTTTCATCAGCCACCACCTGAGAAAGCCTTTTGCTACTTAACTCTAAACATTGTTATCCAGAGAACCAGTCAATTTTATTTTGGATGGAATCGATGGATACTCAATACCAATGTTTATTTTCTTCATTGAAATCATATATTTCTTCTTCATCATCTAAGCCACCTAGGTCTAAGTCAGAAATTGAAATCTCAAGTCCAAATGCTTTGGTTACATCTTCTTTGGCTCATTTGGAAACTGGTTTTGCAACAATTCAATCCAATACAATGCCTTTGCTTTCATTGTCGCCTTCTGTAGCTTTCCCGTTGTCTATACACACACACACACACACATACATCTTTGTGTGTTTGTTTAGTGTAATAATGTGAGTGTTTATTTTGGTATAATAGTTTGTGTGTTTGGTGTACTAGTGATTGTGTGCGTGCATTTTGGTGTAATAGTGTGTATCAATTAAGAATTTTAATTATTTTACACGTTAATTGGTTTAACCCAACCCATTATAAACTCAACTTGTTATAAACCATTTAATACGTCAGTTGAAAATAGATTGGATTTATTTTGGATCCAATCCAATTTAACTCAACCCATAATCAACCCAATCCACCCATTTATCACCTCTACTCATGATGTAAGACGTTAGAGTTCTTAATTTTATATTTTATATTTATGCAGGGTACTATTGTAATTATCGGAGATAATGTTAATATAAATAATATAGTGTAGGGCATAATGGATAACATACATTGATTATTCTTTTCGCTTACCCTACTCCTCTCATTCTTCTTGTCTCTTACAAACCCTAATATTTTTTTTACTATTTCCACTTGGTGTCAGAATAGACCCTAATATTTTTTTTACTATTTCAACTTGGAGTCAGAGCATCTATTCAGTATAATATATCANATCGATATTGCTAAAAAAATAATTAGCAAAGGGTATCTTACAAAGTCTATAGCTAACGCAAACAATTTTTTACATGGTCTATTACAAATACAGCTAAAAAAAGATAATATGAGAACTTGCTTATTAGTCCAAAGTTCCAAATGAAAAACAAACCTTATGCAGCTTTATTGCTTTCTACTTCTCCATTTTCTGTGAAGAATAAGTAATGACTATGAAATTTTGTCTATAGAAAAAATAGGGTTCATGCTTTTCCCTTCCTCTTTTCATCCAATGCCTGTTTGGAAAAACAAAAAATGCATAAATATTTGTTGAAAGAATGACACACAAGCACTTTGATGTGTCACATAAATATTGAAACTCCAAGTAAGCTATGGTCCACAATGATTCAANTCATCAAAATAGAAAAAGAAGACCATTGGAGTTTTGTTCATCGTTTGACGCCCTGTTAGAGCATGATGTCATGCTGACATTAGCACTTCTNTCATCAAAATAGAAAAAGAAGACCATTGGAGTTTTGTTCATCGTTTGACGCCCTGTCAAAGCATGATGTCATGCTGACATTAGCACTTTTNTGGTCCACAATGATTCAAAGGACATAACTACAATATCTAGAACATGAAAGTAATCCAAAAGGTAGTGAGGTTTGAACGATTTGGAGAAAGAAAAATAAATGAAATCTAGATATGGAACATATTTATCGAACATAAAAAACACATATGGGTTAAGGTTGTCTACCACTCACATCTCCTAACTCTGCTAAGGNAAAGGACATAACTACAATATCTAGAACATGAAAGTAATCCAAAAGGTAGTGAGGTTCGAACGATTTGGAGAAGGAAAAATAAATGAAATCTAGATATGGAACATATTTATTGAACATAAAAAACACATATGGGTTAAGGTTGTCTACCACTCACATCTCCTAACTCTGCTAAGGGCTGAAGACTTGTGCACTGGTTAAAACTATTTATGAGCAACTTCCCAAAACATTGGACATATTCCAGCCAAAAAGGTCCATAATATTAAAGGATTTTTCTCCTTTCCCAATTAGGAAAGCACATAAATGAATTGAATTAAGAAGTGTGTGCCAAGGGCTTTCATAAAAAAGTAAACAATCTCAACTCCAATGTGAATATTACTTCTCTTCTCTATTGTGTTGTATTCTGGTCATGTTTTATGTTAAACTCTAAGCTATCCTATCTTTTTTTTTACTATCTCATTGAAAGTTAATTTTGGTCCAACTTTTCCTCTTATATTACCATCGATATGTATCAAATCACTACTCTTAGCTGGTGCAGTACTAGGTTTTCTAAAAAGAAAAACTCACACCGTCTAAGTTAATTTTCTCGCAATTTATGTCTAGTTGGTGTTAATTCTATGCTTTTATGTCCTGTCAGTGTTAATTCTACACATTCGCAAAATTATGTATTTTTAATTCAATCTTTTTGACAGCCGCAGGAAGCCTGACATCTTTTGAAATAGTTTTCCCACTTTTTTGTTGTTATCCATCAATCGAAAAATTTGCATAATTCAAAAAAAATTCTGACGTTTGCTTTATTCCAAAAGATATTTATAACAAGTAGTACTCCTACTAATTCCCGTTCGATAGGTTCCCATTCGAGGGCTTCAACCAGCATTTCGCCCCATGCATCGGGAATTGGATCAAGATCAACTGAGCTTAAACATTGAATATCCAAGTTGAAGTTCCTTTACCTAGTTTAAACATTTACTCCACATTCACCTCGACTCTAACAAGTGTAGGTTATACGTAACAAGTGATGAGCAAGAAAGACACTGAATTAAGCAATTTCACAAGCAGTAACTTCAGTTTTTTCCACCAAGGAAACTAAATGATCTAACTAAAGAGGCCTTTCAGTTCCAGGGCACTCATGATTGGAGGTGGCAGTTCTGACCCGTAACACGTCAACATGCCCAACCTACCCATGAATTAATGGGGTTGATACCAGTTTTTATTAATATGGGTTTAGACGGATTGTGTGTTGTTGATTGGTATAATTATATGGGATTAAAATGGGCACCCAATGGGTTTCCTTCTCAAAAACAAAAAAGACAAATGCCTCATCCCCTTGTTGTCGTCGGTCATGAAAGAGAGGAAAAACGAGTTTCTCTCTCACCCAACTCCCCCTCTCTCTCCTCTTGCTGTTCTGGTTGGGTTTTGAAACGACATATCCGAGCTAAAATTTCACATTGAATCCCTCATCTCCACGATGATCAGTACCGTCGGCGGTGCTACAGGAGTCAACATTGATGACGGAGGAACTGGAGGTGTCGACATCATCCATTTGGCCACTGTACAAGTATGCCCTTTTACCTATCTAGGTTGCCCAATTATTAAGGGTAGAACTAGAGTGAGGTTTTTTGAAGGGATTTTGGTAAAATTCAGATAGAAGCTAGAAGAGTGGTATGCCAGATTATTGGTAAAATGCAGTCCCTGTGCACTTAATGGCTAGTCTGAATTTACCAAAAACTATTATTGCTAAGCTTAATTCCTTAATGTCAGGGTTTATTTGGTCAAATAAACTGGATGTTAACAAAAGACATTGGGTGGCTTGGGGAAGGATTACTATGCCTAAGAATGAGGGAGGTTTGGGGGTGAGGAAATTTGAGGAAGTGCAAGCTGCCTTTAGAATGAAACAGGTGTGAAGTGTTCTGAAATAAGAATCTTTATGGGCCCAGATATTCTCTGCAAAAATTTTGAGGGGAAGGCATTTGCTGAGATGCTTAGGTAGGGGTCATGCTAAATGTTTTGAGGTTTTAAAGCCTTACTTTGAGAAGGTTGTGTTTTGTTCCAGAATGATTATTGGTAATGGGCATGGAACAGCTTTTTGGTGTGATAATTGGATGGGGGATGGTCCATTGCTAAGAAGGATTGTTGGATGCCTCAACAGTTTCCCAAGCTTGCCGATCTGTTGATAGGATCTCAGTACCAGATGGGTGCATTGGAGGGGGTGTTAACTGAGCAGTTGAGGGATGAAGTGGTTAATACGAGTGTTTGTTTGTCTGAGGAAGTGGATAAGGTGGTATGGCAGAAGAATAGCTCTGGGTTGTTTTCTGTCAAATCTGCCTGGCATGAGGTTAGGCAGCAGGGGGGTGGGTGTGCAGTTGCATCTATGATTTGGAATACTAAGACTGCTCCTAGTGCCCAGTTGGTGTGTTGGAAAATATTGAGGGGTGCTCTTCCTTTGGATTCAAGTATCCTAAAGATAGGCATACCAGTGGCAAGTAGGTGTGTCATGTGTTTTCATAGTTGTGAAAATTCTGAACACCTATTTGTTAACTGTGAGTATGCTAAGTCTGTCTGGAGAAGATTTGCTTCTATGTTGGGGTTTCAGGTGGTGGATGGTGAGTCTCCTATGATTAGAATGAGGAGGAAGTGTAGGGTGTTCAGGAGGCAGAATTTGAGCAATGGTTTATTGAGAAGTTTAGCCATGTTAATTTTCTGGCAGATTTGAAAAGAAAGGTGTAGGAGGCAGGTGAGGGTTTTCTGCATTTTTATTCTATATTTTTGAAGATTTGCAGTATCTTGAGATATCAAGTACAGAATGTAAGAATTAGGGTGCAGGATTATGAGTTGGTAGGGAATGCTTGCAGGAGTTGAAGATCAGTTCCTCTTTTTATGTTGTGAGGAGGTCTTTGTGGGTTAGGTGGTTATGTCCTTCTTCAGGAGTGCTTAAACTGGACATAGATGGGGCATCTAAGGGTAATCCTGGGTTGGCAGGAGGAGGAGCTGTTTTAAGAAATGAATGGGGAGGGGTTGTGTTAGCAGCCTCCTTTTTCTATGGGGAATGTACCAATATGGTGGCTGTATTTAGGGCTTTATTAGATGGCCTGTTATTGATCAAACACTATGGTTTATTTGCCTATAAGATCTTGCTGGAGTCTGATTCACTTGTCTTGGTCAACTATGTGTTGGGAAGGTGTGAATGTGCATGGCCTGTGATTGGTTTTTTGAGGCAGATCAGGAGTATTTTGAGATTTGCTGAGTTTGAGTTGACTCATGTCTATAGGGAAGCTAATATGATTGCTGATAAGCTAGCAAATCAAGGAGTGCAGGATAGGGTTTCTACTGATTTTTCAGTGGCACTGGTTTTGCCTAGTGCTGTTCAGTTGGCTTTGTTGCAGGATTCAAGGCAGTTGCCTGTTCTTCGCCAGAAGAAGATACTGATGTTTGATGATAAAGGTTGAAGGGTGGAGTCAGTTTCTGAGGTTTGGTGCTGGAGCAAGCCAGATTCTGTTTTTTCACAGTCGATGAGGATCTCACTTCAAGTGAGATGTGGCTATTGCATCAGCAAAAGCGACGTTGCTGCTGCTGTAGGTCCAGCAAGGCTGTTAAGGAGGAAAGGGATTCTTTTCTTTTCTTTCTTTCTGTTTAGCTGGTTATGTATGGGCAGCTGGGTTTGGGTGGCTGTGGAGGTAATGCTATTGGCTTTTGGGCAGTTTGAAGGATTAAAACCAATAGATGTAAAAAGGTTTTTCCTTATTTTGATTCTTGTAATTCTTTGATTCAATGGGAATCTTTTGAGGCTGAAAAAAATATAAAAAAAATTTGGCCACTGTACAATTCTGGAAGCTTCCCCTTTGTTCCCGTTTTGACTCTATCGGAGATCAAATCATCCGAAAAAACGGTGAGATTGAGGTCCAACATCGCTTCACCCCTCAACTTGGACTCACCAACCATCTCTCATTCACTTCACATGTTTCATCAGCCACCACCTGAGAAAGCCTTTTGCTACTTAACTCTAAACATTGTTATCCAGAGAACCAGTCAATTTTATTTTGGATGGAATCGATGGATACTCAATACCAATGTTTATTTTCTTCATTGAAATCATATATTTCTTCTTCATCATCTAAGCCACCTAGGTCTAAGTCAGAAATTGAAATCTCAAGTCCAAATGCTTTGGTTACATCTTCTTTGGCTCATTTGGAAACTGGTTTTGCAACAATTCAATCCAATACAATGCCTTTGCTTTCATTGTCGCCTTCTGTAGCTTTCCCATTGTCTATATACACACACACACACACATACACCTTTGTGTGTTTGTTTAGTGTAATAATGTGAGTGTTTATTTTGGTATAATAGTTTGTGTGTTTGGTGTACTAGTGATTGTGTGCGTGCATTTTGGTGTAATAGTGTGTATCAATTAAGAATTTTAATTATTTTACACGTTAATTGGTTTAACCCAACCCATTATAAACTCAACTTGTTATAAACCATTTAATACGTCAATTGAAAATAGATTGGATTTATTTTGGATCCAATCCAATTTAACTCAACCCATAATCAACCCAATCCACCCATTTATCACCTCTACTCATGATGTAAGACGTTAGAGTTCTTAATTTTATATTTTATATTTATGCAGGGTACTATTGTAATTATCGGAGATAATGTTAATATAAATAATATAGTGTAGGGCATAATGGATAACATACATTGATTATTCTTTTCGCTTACCCTACTCCTCTCATTCTTCTTGTCTCTTACAAACCCTAATATTTTTTTTACTATTTCCACTTGGTGTCAGAATAGACCCTAATATTTTTTTTACTATTTCAACTTGGAGTCAGAGCATCTATTCAGTATAATATATCATCAAAATAGAAAAAGAAGACCATTGGAGTTTTGTTCATCGTTTGACGCCCTGTTAGAGCATGATGTCATGCTGACATTAGCACTTCTCGATGTTGACGACTGACCATCTGGCTTGATTTTTCATGCTGAAGATTATGGTATTTTGTGTTTAATTTTTGAAGTTATCTTGTTGGAGTTTTCTATTTTCGAATGTTTTTTGCGAAAATCGACCTCGAATTGTCGATATGTGATTTTGGTGCTTTTCTTGAGATTTATTGCTTTAATCCCTACCAGAGAGCTCCGACTAGGTGATTGGAAGTCTGGTTTGACATAACCAGCCCTCCTCGGATGTGTTTAAGTAGTTTTTGGTGAGGCGAGGTTGATGGCTCCTGTTTCAGCTCTTGTTTCTGGACTCTGAACAGAGACGAGTTTGTTCGTTTGTGTGTGTTCTACTTTTGTTTGGCTACGGCTTGTGTGTTGGTTCAGTTTGAGAGGGATCCCATTGATGTTTTTTGCTCTCTGGAATAGTGACGGTCTGGTTTACTTCTTGGTTGCTCAGTGAGGTTTTTTTGGTTGTGTGAACTGCAAGCTGTGGATTGGTTTTCGACTGTGTATTTGGTGCCTGCTTTCCAATTTTTTTTGGGGCGATTGTGGTTGATTATCGACTTGTTTCAGTTTCCTTTACTGTTTTGTTGGTTGTGGGTTACTCTATGGCAACTTCGGAGGATGCAAAGGATACTTTAGTCACTGATCCGATTTGACAGCTCTATTCTGTGGATCATCATGTTAGGCAGGTTACTTCTGTAAAGCTAAATAGAACCAATTATTACTCTTGATCTCATGCCATCAAAGTTTTCTTGCGAACTAAACGAAAAGTCAAATATTTGACCAAAAGTCCCCCCGCGAGACTTCCAAAAATTCTGAAGATTAGTGGTGAGAATTCATTAGTGATGACCTGGTTGTGGCATAGTATGGAGCCTAGTGTGGCTTCGAATATTCAACTTCTTGATACGGTTAAGAAGATTTGAGATTCTCTTGAGGAGATGTACTCTCAAGAACATAATGCGTCTCAAATTTATGAATTTTTTGAGTGTACGTTTAATACCAATAAGGGAGTAAGTCTTTGGCTGAACACTATGACACTTTGAAAGTGCTATGGGAGGAACTTCTACTTTATCAACCATTGAGTACGGACCTAGAGGTATAGAGACGGCAGTGTGAAGAGTTTCAAGTTGCACTATTCTTGTCCAGTCTTTATTATGAATATGGTGTGTTCAAAGATTAGATCTTGGCAAGTGAAAAACTTCCCATTGCTGCTAATGCTTATTCCCGTCTTCAGAAAGCCTCTTTGACCCGTGGATGTCCTCACACACTAAGGAGTCCTCTACTTTACTCTCTAGTGATGATGGTCGTGGTGGTCGTAGTACTAGTCATGGTGGTGGTCATAATGGAGGTGGTCAACATTCGTCCTCGGGTAGTAGCCGCGATGGCAGAGGTTCTAGCTGTGCGGGCGTGGTGGTCGCAACAGTCACTTTGACTGAAAATGTACTTATTGTGGGGCCACTGGACATTCGGAGGATTATTATTGGGATCAGTATAGGACACCAACCTATACTAGTCAGACTTCAGATGATTCGGCTCCACCTCTATCTTACTATTTCAACTTAAGATATGCGGAAAAATAAAAGATAATCACCGAACTCGTCAGAATTGCTAATCATTATTGGATGTTTTTTCATTGATCTCCTTAAAATTTGGTCATATATATATGCATCTATAGCCTTCAAAGGTGGATTGCTAATTGTAACATTTCATGTCATTTACTCATACCCTCTTCTGGACATGCTAAAATACTCAAAAGCATTGGCAACAATACTAAGCCTTCAATTAGTGTTTGGACAGAAAACCGGAAAAGGAAGGGTTTGAAATGGCTTCCTTAAGTGGGTTACATTTCCCGCCCTCGTTCTTTGGGTAACAAAGCCATAAGTAACTGAAAGAATTTGCTTACTGCATTCATGCTGATCTTCTTTGTCTTCTTGCTTTCCACCAAACTACAATCCTAATATATTAGCTGACCAGAATAGTGAGGGAAATATTGATTACATCCAATTATAGCTCATATCCTTAGAACTTCAATGTCAATGTTTTCCCCTGAAGTGTAATATATTAATGCGAAGTTATTAATTCATCAGGTGATGCTAAATTCTATTCAATCAAAGCTAGAATAAATAATTTTCTTGTGAAAAATAAAACACGTTTGCCATGCAAGTTCAGCAGAAATATAATGTACATATTGGGCAGGTTGTGCAGAAAAGTGTACCTTGTTCTGGAACATTCGCATGGTCAATACAAGAGTGTCACGCATTCTGTAAACAAAAGGAATATCATCATATTAGACACTATCGTTGTCTACAATAAGATCGTGTGAATCATCAGGTTAAATGACAGAATAAATATAGCAGTAAATAGCTTTTAGGTGGTCGATCCTCTCATATTAATAAAGCCCAACTCATTTAATGGGAGAATTTTGATGCCCAAGGGGGGTGGGTGTGTGTGTTTGTGCATCTACAGCAAGTTAATTTATTAATTCTTATTGAAAGCGGGTCTAATGATAAAAGGTTGAAAAAAAAATGTCATTTTCCCAATAAAGTTCCTGCATATTAAGTACAGACATGCTATAGGTTAAAAAAGAAGGAAAGTCAGCCACAACAGCTAATTCCTATGCATTTCTGCAGTAATAAATGATTGCTTTTGGAACGTATTCCACGGTCCTCAGCTAAGTATACAGTCCAAGGAACACAAAAGGAAAAAAACATATTAATCTTTCTTTAAAAGAAAACAAAAGATGCACTGTAAAAAAGACAAAGCACATAGCAAGAATGATGGCCCCTTTCAGAGATCAGGAAAACATAGGACATCCATCAACTCAAAACTCTCAAATTAAAGGCCCAAGAACACCTCTTAAACCAATTAATAACACAGTCCCAAGGACAAACAAAAATAAAATCATTTTAATTAATGTTATATAGTTTCTCTACGATTGATTCTAATCATGGAGGCTTTCTAGCAGTCATTATATTCTAATCATTTTATGTAATTGTACATTTCTTTTACCCTAGTATAAATACAATGGCTTTCTGGGTGGCTGTGAGATAGAACACACCCCTTATTGTTATGTCTCTGTTATTCTCATTCTCTCTGCTATATGTTCCCAGATTAACATTGGTCTCATAGCCAACAGGAAATACTGCTTCATGTATCATCACAGGATTTTGATGTGTGCTACTACTTCACTGGTTGTTTGCCTATAGATTTCAGCAAATCGTAATCTGGTTGGTTGTATCTCTAACAGATTTTGATTTATCACAGTTTTTTTTCGGGCGTTCTGCATCCATTGGTAGACTCAACAACATATCAAACCTGATATTATATTGTTACATTAAATGGCCTTAGATAAAGGTGCAGTTTTGTCTGTGAAGTTAGATGGAAGAAACTAAGCAATCTGGCGCTTCCATTTTAAATTTTTCTTAGAAAGCAAAGGCTTGTGGGGTTATGTTGATGGAACTGAAGCACAACCTGATGCATCTAAGGTTAAAAAGGCAAACCAATAGAAGGTGAACAATGCAAGAGTTGTGTCATGGGTATTGGGCTCTGTGGATACCAGCATTAGTATTCCTATGAGAGGCCTTCGTACTACTAAAGCGATGTGGGATTACCTTGAGAAAGTTTATCAGCAATCAAACCTAGCATGCTGAGTATGATATTTTTATCTATGAACATGATGAGAAAAGTATATAGGAAGTATTATATTGGTTTCATGGATTTGTGAAACATGGGGACTATAACTAGTGCTTGTAGTGTCCAAAGTTTGAAGACCATATATAATGAGAGGAAAGTTATGCAATTCTTGATGAAATTGCTCGTGTTCATATTGTTTATTTTGTATACACTTACAATTGATGCACACACAGGCACTATGTGTTTGATATTTTGATTATTTAAGCTTTCAATTCATTCATAGTGGTTTGGTTGTGATTGTTATCTTGGTTGAGATCACCGTGTGAGATTGAGTGTTAATCGTAAAATCAACAAATTCATAACATCAATCTACATGTTTTTTAGATTGTTCTTGTTTAAAAGGGTTACTCAATCTTAATTGTTCAATTGATTTGAGGAAATGTAATTATGGTAGACATAGGTTATAAATTTATGTTTGTCCAAGCCAAATTAAAATTACCTTATTCACCCCTCCTCTACGTAGTGTCTTAATCTCACATGTATAATCGTGAAGGACAATTCATTCCGGATATTATTTTCCCATAGTTCGTTTTCCTCTAGTGTGTTTTATCTTTGTCATTCCTACAACTACGACATCAGAAATGAGGACAACCATCTTCTCGATGTAACATAGCTCTACAAGAACCGATTCCACCATAATTAGTGAAAATAACCATAAGATAGAAAACTAAAGAAAGATAAATGATTTCTAGTGGAGCATCTAATCCAAAACTGATTTGTACCGAGTGGAGAGGCCCCTTAAGCATATAAACAAACCTTGGATGGTCCTAATCATTTTGATGTGAGATACAAGCTCTCTTTAAACCCACCCTCAAGTGGGATATGAGCTCGCACGTGAGGTTAACAAACAAACGACCATGCATACTAAGAAATTCAAATGGATATTCAGACTTTGTCCACTAAACACCCAAATCCTATCTATGATATGATGTTAATGTTGAAGTACTCCTGTATGTTAGTATTAAGGGTAGTTTAGTTAAAGTATTTATTTTGTCCTGTTATAGAAGGTTTCTTTTCTTTTAAGGTTGATATACTGATGTAACGGTCAATAATATTTCTCCTTTATTCTCATTTTATCTATACTTTGCAATCAAAGTTTTCATGATATCACAGGGTGTTTCGATCTTAAATACAATTAGCAACACAATGCTGGTCATCTGAAGAAGATTGAGTCAACAAAGGCTTGTGTCACTCACTCATGTGATGACGCCACCAACCCAATACCACCACTCTAATTGATTTTAAATGGGCTTCGACTCGTTTTTGATTTTGAGGTTTTTTGCTACGGTTTTCGATCTTTTGAAGATTTTCCAAATTTTGAGATGATTTTTTTATTGCAACTAAGAGTTCTTTGGGGTTGATTGAAGGATTCAAGCATTTGAGACTGATTTGAGTTGAATCTTGGCTATTCTTGGTTCGATCAGACACTCTTGTGCGACAATAGGCCTATTTGTTGCATTGGTTACACATGATATGGCAAATGCAGTGGGGCAGATGCCAAGCCAACACTAACAAAGTTAGTTAGACACAAGTATGAAGAAATGAACCCACTTCTATGCCAGCAATGCCAAGTTTAGGAGGAAAAACTGCAGGAAGTTATCCCAGATGCAGCCTGTGTCTCCATAAGATGTACTCGAGAAATGGGCTGCCTGTAGAAGCTCATCGAAGCTCACCCAACACTCAATCTTTGCCATCTTGAGGCATAAAACCAGGAAGCCCATTTAAACCGACTAAAAACTACCCAAAATGCACAATTTGGAAACTATTTCTACATCCTGATCGAAAAAAAAGAAACTATTTCTATACTGCCTATCTCTATCTTAACCGCCTATCAATGGAATCAGAGTCACACAAATCCAATTGACTACAAAAACTTTTCGTTTGCCTATTTCCATTCTTCTCTTCCTAATGATACAACAGCATTGAAGATAGCGCAAATGTGCTCACAAATAAACTAATATCAATGGATTAAGGAAAACACCATGATTATAGAAACAACTTTACAGTTTCCTCAGAACACATGCATGTTCTCATTCATGGAGCTTACTAATGTCAGCGGCGGTGACGAATTCTTAATAGCTTCTCTTTTATATGATTTAACTATAAAGAGCGTAGGGCATGCAACTCTACGAGAACACAACATATGAAAAAAGAAGTCAAGAATCAAGGGTAAGATACAAAAATAAACAAATAAATTAAAGAAATTAATATGTTACCGAACATCAGTGTATGTGCTAAAAGGAAGTGAAGAACCATCGGAGCATGTTAAAACAAACTGCGGAGAGAGACCACTAGGAATTTGAATCTGCAATCACAAATAAGTGAGGAAACATTACAACATGCCTAGAATTCAACGAGGCGTGTTTGGGAATACTTCTATATTTTTTTTTGACAAATTCTACATGTTTATTAGGGTCTTCAAGATATCTGAATCCTATAAAGTGAGAATATGTTTTATGTTGCCATTCAGCCTTCAAAGATCTCATAATTAACCATATTTTGATTAGTAAAACTAATCAGCCTACTTTGAAAGGCTTCATTAAAGTTCCAAATGATTCAACTTACGACATAGAATGGTTTTTTAATGATCTCACCCTGTGATAGGAAGGATAAACAATTCTCACGATACATTTATAGGCATTGTGCAAAAATGATCATAATGTCAAGGAAGATATAAATATAGGTATAATATTGTTATTTGACAAAATTGATGTTGAATTCTTACCTAGTCCAGCCAGACATGTTCCATCAAGTTGTCTCGTGTGATTTCTAAAAGATCATTACATTTCTTGTTTTAACTTTATCAAACACTCAATGTTGGAGTTATAGCCTAAATTATTAGGATTTCTTTTCCCTTTTTTATCCTTACTATGACTTTTATATTTTGCCTAGACCAAAAGGATGTTTAGGTCACTTTGTATTATTATTTGGCTATATATACGGGGCTATACTCTTAGTTTGTGTATCCCATTTTACTCACAAATATTTCTAGTTGGTATCAAAGCCACTAACCCTAACCCTAAACATAGCCTCCGCCAATCATCGCAATTAGCAAAACAAACCAGCCGCTGCTCACCCAACTCCGATAGCCGGTTCCTTGTAACAGTTCTCCAATAAACTGCCCAGCCACCATTACAGACCCATAACACAAACAGCCAAATCACAAAATCAGCTATACCCACCAACCGACATACTCCAGCCAAACCAGTCACAGCCAAACCAGTCTGCCAAATCAGTCCAAACATATACCAAATTACAACATAATAAAAACCCAAAGCTCCAACAAACTGTCGTGAACCCACCAACTGCCTACTGTTTCAGTCCATCTCCACCGACTGACTACAAAACCTGCGAAACCAGATTGCACTAGCGACAACCCAGCAAAGAACAACAAACCAACAGCCTAACTGAAAAGAAAATCCACTGACTGCCTCCATTAAAACTACTGACTGCCTCCATTAAAACCGAAACACCATTATTCGAACACCATAACACCGAAACATCAAAACCGACAACCAAGCCCGACACCGACTGCCTCCATAAAGCACCGATTGCCTCTATTCCACAAACCGAACCAGTCTGCCAAACCATAAAGCACCGACCATCCCTTTAATCAAAATATTAAATCAACCCAGACCAGCCCAGCAACCCATTATTCGAACCAACCCAGCGGCCCACTGCCCACTGCCCAACCTGGGTCATTGTCCAGTCCACTCATCAGCCCACTGTCGGGTCACTTTTTCGTTGTAGCTTCGTCCTTCGCACACTTCGTCACAGTGCTACCAGGTTGCAGTATCTAGGACTCTTTTTAGGAGGGAATGGATCCTCTTCTCTGGTGATCTGCTTTTGATGCAGTAGATCATTTATTTATCTTTATTGGATTTCTGGGCACCGTGACCTGATTATTTGGGAGCTTTCTGGACCTTCTGTATCTGTCGCTACAGTTCGACTGGAGGTATATTGTTCTCCCTTATTTTGTCCCTTTATTTATCTTAGAGTTGTTTTTTCTGTCACGGGTGCCTTAGTATTGTTGATGATATGACTACTACTGAGGGAGTTGAGACTCCTACCATTAAGACATCTGTTAGTACTTCTATCGGGTATAGGGGTCAACAGCGCTCGACGCAGCACCGTCAAGGTACCCCATATCAGTGTAGACATGGGGATTTTCGTCATTGTGATTATTGTAACCGACTAGGACATCTCAGGACTGCTTGTTGGAAGCTCCATCCAGAGCTTAAGCTGCCTCCTCGCAGCCGTACTGCTGCCATTGCTGAGACACTACTACCTACAGTCACTGCTCCTGTTCCCGCTACTACTGTTACTGCTCCTCCTTGGCAGAGTGATATGAATGCTATCACTTCTCGCTTGGATATACTTTAGTCAGCCCTGACTTCTCAAGGTTCGACTACTACTGCTGCGACTACTACAGGTATACCTCGTGCCTTTCATACTTGCGCTAGTCCGTCTCCCCTTTGGATGCTGGACTCAGGTGCGAATGGTCATATGACAGGTGAGGCCCATCATTTCACCTCTTTTGATAAGCAGTTACATACTCAAATTCAGTTAACAGATGGTACACATGCCCCTATTGCTAGTAGGGGTACAGTCTGCCTCCCAGATGACTTTACATTACGTTCAGTGTTTCATGCGCCAAAGCTGGCCATGAATCTATTATCTGTACATTAATTAACCAGAGATTTTCACTGTGCAGTTGTGTTCTTAGTTGATTTGTGTTATTTGCAGGACCTGAGTACTAGGAGGATTATTTTCAAGGGACATAAGAGTGGTGGACTATATTATCTGGGCGATCCACCTCTGGTTTCACCAGTTTCTCCACCTCCACTTCCGTCACCTGCTTTGTCTTTATCTGTTCCTAGCTTGCATGCTACCTAGTACTTGTTATTANACATGGGGATTTTCGTCATTGTGATTATTGTAACCGACTAGGACATCTCAGGACTGATTGTTAGAAGCTCCATCCAGAGCTTAAGCCGCCTCCTCGCAGCCGTACTGCTGCCATTGCTGAGACACTACTACCTACAGTCACTGCTCCTGTTCCCGCTACTACTGTTACTGCTCCTCCTTGGCAGAGTGATATGAATGCTATCACTTCTCGCTTGGATATACTTTAGTCAGCCCTGACTTCTCAAGGTTCGACTACTACTGCTGCGACTACTACAGGTATACCTCGTGTCTTTCATACTTGCGCTAGCCCGTCTCCCCTTTGGATGCTGGACTCGGGTGCGAATGGTCATATGACAGGTGAGGCCCATCATTTCACCTCTTTTGATAAGCAGTTACATACTCAAATTCAGTTAGCAGATGGTACACATGCCCCTATTGCTAGTAGGGGTACAGTCTGCCTCCCAGATGACTTTACATTACGTTTAGTGTTTCATGCGCCAAAGCTGGCCATGAATCTATTATCTGTACATTAATTAACCAGAGATTTTCACTGTGCAGTTGTGTTCTTAGTTGATTTGTGTTATTTGCAGGACCTGAGTACTAGGAGGATTATTTTCAAGGGACATAAGAGTGGTGGACTATATTATCTGGGCGATCCACCTCTGGTTTCACCAGTTTCTCCACCTCCACTTCCGTCACCTGCTTTGTCTTTATCTGTTCCTAGCTTGCATGCTACCTAGTACTTGTTATTATGATTTTTCATCACAAACTATTCAGTTGTGGCATGATCGTTTTGGGCATACAAATTTTAAATATTTATGTATGTTATTTCCTGCTTGGAGCAAAACTTGTGTAAGTGGTAAATTTGACTGTGTTATATATTCCCTATCAAAACATGTTCAGACCAGTTATATTCCTCGCATGCACCAGTCACCCAAACCATTTGACCTAATACACTCTGATATTTGAGGACCCTCTCCTGTTACTGCTCTGTCAGGTGCTCGATATTATGTGACATTTATAGATGACCATACCCGTTGTACTTGGGTCTACATTTTGCATAAGAAGTCGGATATACTCCCTGTCATCACTCAATTTCTCCAGATGATTAAGACACAATTCGATGTCATTGTTCGTGCTCTTCGTTTGGATAATGCCAAAGAATATGTGTCTGATGCCTTAGTGTCTCACTTTTCTTCTCAGGGTATCCTTCAGCAGCTCACTTGTCCATATAATCCTAAATAAAATGGAGTTGCTGAAAGAAAAAATAGGAGTCTGATAGGAATGGTACATTGTATGCTTAGAGGTATAGGGGTACCAAAATCTTACTGGCATTTTGCTGTTTTGACTTCTACCTTTCTATGTAATCGTACACCGAGTCGTGTTCTTCAGCATAGGGCTCCCTTACAGGTCTTATTTCCTGAGCGGACACTTTTTCCTGTCCCCCCTCGTGTTTTTAGCTGCATATGTTTTGTTTAGGATCGGTCTCCTAATAACCATAAACTTGATGATAAAGCGATTCGTTGTGTCATTGTGGACTATTGTTATCAGTCTAAGGGGTATCGGTGTTATGATCCTGTCAGGCGACGTATGTATCACGGTCTAGATATTACCTTCCTTGAACATATTCCTTATTTTTCTTCCAGTCCTGTGTTTGTCCCTCCAATTGATGATACTCCCTTTGATTTTCCGTTACCACAGGAGCCAAAACCATTGGTCATTATCACTACAGAGTCATCAGTCTCTCCTTCTTCAGAGTCACTCATCACTGTCAGTATAAAGTCACCAGTCTCTCTTCCTTTGCAGGTTTATGTTCGTCGCCCTCACTCTCATCCCCCTGCTGATATCCCCTTTACCTCAGGCGATACAGGTAATACTTCACAGTTCGTTAAGCATATTGATGCACCTATTGTTAGTATTGATGAGATTGCATGTACTGAGCCAGTTACTTTACTTGATAAGACATTGTCAGTGGAGGATGCTGATTTAGGGCGTCGTTATCCGTGGCATGATCGTTGTTCAGTTGTTTGTTATGGTTGGACTGCCAGGACTTTATATCCAATCTCTGCTTATGTTTCTTATGATGATCTGTCTCCTACATTTCGAGCTTATAGTATGGCCTTATCAGATACGCCAGTTCCTCGCTCTGTTTCAGAGGCTATGCAGGAGCCCCAGTGAGTTATTGCCATGCAGACGGAGATGGATGCTCTTCAGCGTAATCGTACGTGGGATCTTGTCTCTTTACCTTCAGGGGTGAAGCCTGTTGGCTGTCGCTGAGTTTACACTCTGAAGTTTCTTGCGGATGGTACTATTGATCATCACAAGGCTAGGCTTGTGGCGAAGGGCTTTACTCGTGATTTTGGTGCTACATTTGCCCCTGTGGCAAAATTGACTACTGTTCAATTGATTATTTCTCTGGCTGCGGAGTACTCTTGACCTCTTCATCAGTTAGATGTGAAGAATGCGTTTCTTCACGGTGATCTGGACGCGATTATTTATATGGATGCACCTCCGGGCTTTCGTGGTGAGGGGGAGTATGCTGGAAAGGTATGTCGACTGCGTAAATTTCTTTATGGACTGAAAGAGTCACCACGAACCTGATTCTCTCGCTTTAATGATGTAGTCTTACGATTGGGGTTCACCAGAAGTTATTCTGATCATACTTGTTTTATTCAACGAAATACTTCTAGACAGTGTGTCATCCTTCTGGTATATATTGATGACATTATTATTACTGGTGATGATGTTTCTGGGACTGCGCAGGTCAAGATAGACCTTGGGAAGACCTTCGACGTGAAGGACCTTGAATTTCTGCGAAACTTTCTTGGGATTGAGATTGCCCGTAGCAGCAGGGGTGTTGTTCTTTCTCAGAGAAAATATGTTCTGGATCTTCTTTCAGACACTGGGATGCTGAGGTGCAAATCGGTAACATCACCCATGATTCCAAACCTGAAGCTTACTGCTGAAGGTGAGGAGTTGAAAGATTCGACAGTCTATCAAAGGTTGATAGGTAGACTTATCTACTTAGCCAACACTAGGTCAGGCATTTCATTCGCAGTCAGCCAAGTTAGTCAGTTCATGCACAGGCTGTGTCAGCCTCATCTTGATGCAGTTTATCATATTCTTCGGTACCTCAAGTCTTGTCCTGAACTTGGGTTGTTCTATACATCAGGATCTCAGACTGGTTCTCTAGCCTGTTATTCAGATTCAGATTATGGGGGAACATGTGACGGTCGATCTACTACGGGCTTCTGTGCTTTTCAAGGAACTCATCTTATCTCTTTGAAGGGCAAGAAGCAGGCAGTTGTATCTCGCTCGTCAGCAGAAGCAGAGTATCGGGCACTGACACTTGGCACGTGTGAGATTATCTGGCTACGATCGATTCTTGGCAAGTTGGGATTTCCAGTGATTTCTCCATCTATATTATATTGTGATAATCGATCTGCTATTCAACTCGCTTTTGACTCTGTATTACATGAGAGGACGAAGCATATAGAGGTCGATGTTCACTTTCTTTGGGAGAAGGTTAGTCATGGTATTGTCACTCCATTATTTATGGGAACTAGTGATCAGGTTGCAGATATTTTCATCAAACCTGTCACTTTATCCATTCTTCAGGACTCAGTTGTCAAGCTTGACTTAGTTGATATTTTTGCGCCTAGCTTGAGGGGGAGTGTTGGAGTTATAGCCTAAATTATTAGGATTTCTTTTCCCTTTTTTATCCTTACTATGACTTTTATATTTTGCCTAGACCAAAAGAATGTTTAGGTCACTTTGTATTATTATTTGGCTATATATACGGGGCTATACTCTTAGTTTATGCCATTTTACTCACAAATATTTCTAGTCTCAACTAAATCTTTTGAACAATGCCTTCAGTTTTTCCTTTCTTCAAGTGATATCATAAAAAAAATAAAATACACATACCGATAAGTCCTTGGAAAATTTCTCTTCAATTACAAGAGCTTGTGTGCTGTTCATCCTAATTTTGTAGCTTGATGGTCTCAAAGTGAGATTTGTTGGCTCCCACTTCTCAGAAGAATCCATCTGTTGAATACATCAAGGAATTTCACATTCAGTCAGAAAGGAAAGGTAAGCAAACTTGAAATCATCCAATACGGATATAATATCCAACAATCAATAAACTTATTCAAAAAGTTTCTCTCCAACTCATGGTTCAATGAAGTGACCGAGTTCAATACAAGTATACAACTCAGTTCAAACGTATTTGACTTGAAACTTCATTCAGATATCATGGCCGATAATGCGACTTTGGACCATGCTCCATGGGTTTTGAAAACACCAAAGTTATTGTGGAAATTCACAACGTATTGAAAACAAGTCCATCTGTAAAACATTTGCTGAATTGAAACTTCAAAAAAACCCATGATGTCAAAAAGAAATCAAGATACGTGTGACTCATTTCAGATTATATGGAAGAGCACATTTATTTATGAATTCATATTCGCAAGTTCCTTTCATATGCAATTAATCTTCAGATCCAATCAATCCTATTCAATACAACTCTGTTTAGAAGATTGTTTACAAAGTATGATTTACCTTCTGACCAGCATGAACATATTTTCTATCATCAACGCTTGAACATCCTCACCCACCCTAGAAATAATACATCTTTCGCCTTTATTAGCATCTGGTACAAAAGATTATCACTTTTGAGGTCATTGTTTGTGTGTCTTTCAAAAAATATGTTTTAATTTGCAAAGTGCCATTTTACCTACCAACAAAGGATCAAACTTTCATTTTGGTTTGGTAGAAACTGAAAAGGAACAGTTGTGGAAAATCAAAATTCTCATGTTTCACAATGTTTTTCAATTGTTAAGATTGTTTCAGGATGTTCGAGTTGTTTCTTCCAATATTTTAGAATGGTAAAGAGTCTGGATTCTAAGTTTTTCTCCGTCCCAAAATACTTCCCAAAATGTTTGCCAGATCATTTCCTTTTATGATCCGACCGAAACTATACACAGAAACGAAATTTCAATCCTTGCATGTAAACTATGTTAGGAGATACCTACCATTGTATGATTAGCAAACAATAGAAACAAAAGGCCAGTGTCTCTATAATATCAAGGAAAGAGTGTAACAGTCAAATCAAAACTACCAGCATTAGAATACTAAATGAGGCTTGGCCTTTTGACATATGTGTGTCGATCTCCAGTTGCATATCTGGATCTATAAAATAACAGTGATCATCAGAAAATTCTGGAAAGAGAATAGCATCCAAAGGAGAAGATCAATATAATATGAACAGGACACAAATAAAGAATCCACATGTACATATTTACAACAACAGATATTGATCGCAACTGTTCAAAGGCAGCGAGCATTATCCCATCAGCTGTTTCTCTCTCCTTCCCTTCATATTTCCATAAATACGGGTACAGGTATAGTTCAAAGAACAACCTTAGTCCTATAATTTCCCATCACTTTTTTTGACCTCTGAGTTCTTTCTTCATATTTTCATGCATAAGGGTATAACTTCCTTCCATGAATCATTTGTCATTTTTATAAAAGAGAAATGCAAAGCTTGAATTTGATTCCCAATAGCGGAGCATAAACCTTCATGCAAAGATGTAGCCTTTAGGTAGTTCCTATTGATCCATACAAAAGAATAGAAGGGTGAAAAGTTGATCGGAGGATACCTAATCCACAATTTCTGGTACAATTACAAAGACGCTGTATTAACAAGTTAGCTAGTAGTTGTGATCATGAAAATCCAATTCAAGGTGGTCTTTCCAAGTATAAATTTTCTCTCTTAGTGTGGCTGATATCAAGTAGATGCCTGTACAGATGCTTCTTTCCTTCACCTACTTCTAGATGTGGGCTACCGATGGCGAAGACGGTGGTCAATAAGCATGTGGTGTCCCATTTTTATCTAAATTTGGAGGAGATGAACAAGGACATATCTGAAGCAAGTTATGCATCTCTGGTGTCCATCAAAGGTAAACATGTATCACAGTGATCATTTTATTTTGGGAATTTTGAATTGCTTTAAAAAATATCTACTGTAATTCTTTTTTATTCTAGTATGGTCCCCTCGTGTTGCATCCTATCCGTTGCTGCTGATGAATTTAAGCCGCAGTAAGCTGGGTCTTCTCCTTGTTCTTGTTCCCAACTCCTTCCCGGGTAGTTCCCCCCATTTTTGGCACTTCCAAACATAACAGGCAGTGTAGTTCTCTGAGCCTTATCTATATTGCATTGGTATTGATGGCTAGAAATGTACATTCTTGTTGGATTACCGTCGACAAGTAGAAAATTAACATCCACTTGAATTCATGTGGAATGTGATTAAAAAAAGATGAGTAAGCAGAGATAAATGACAAAGGGCACCTAGGAATTCTTTAAGTTTTTTACTTTAGTACGTTTCAGTCTCTCCTTTTCTGAGGCTGAATGATTGATGTGATCTTTGAGCTAGCTGTTTGATTGTGTTCAAAGGAATGCTATTGATTTGGAAATCTTTGCAGTAGATCTCATTCCTCCTAATTGTTGGTATCATTGGCATTGGGTGCTTTTGTTCAAATAATTAGAGGAATCATCTCCGTTGCATATCTTCTTCTCTTCCTTATTTCATTAAAACCTTAATTCCTTACTAAAATACATAACTATCTAAAGCAAGCAAGAAAGGAAGGCATGCAGAGAAGAAGACAAACACAAATATGTTGATAATGACCCAAAAAAAGCAGAAGGTTCCGCATCTCATTGACATTGCCCAAACATAATTAAGAAAAAAGCAAACTTCCATCACATGTCCAAGTCAAACAGACTTACCGCATGTTATTTTGTTCTGATCATTAGCAAAAAGTCTGACCAATTCTCCCTGATAACAAGAAACACATTAGCACAAGGGTTGATGAAGACAAAATTTTCATGCACTAAATAAAGTGAAAATGATTAGGTGGATGCTATAAGGAGTTATTGAAGAAAATTTCAGTAAACAAGGATCAAATCCAAGAGATCCAGCAATGGAGGCAAGAGTGCTGATCAAATCCATGAGATCCAGTAATGGACGCAAGAGTTGACAGAATCTTGATCAAAGAAGTGGTCAATGCTGGCTCCATCGTGTCCTTTATGTGAAGATTGGAGATCAACTTGCAACATCTGGACAAAGGGAATTTTGAGTAAAAGTATATTCTGATATCTCAAGCAAGGTGGGCCTGGTTATTTTTCTGCACCAGGTTGAGGGGGAGTGGTGGAGCATTTTTATTATTGTATCTTTGAGGGCACTCATGCCTTTGTATTGAAGTTAGTATAAAAAAGTTGAATACTAACTCCATCTTCCAACCATACTTTGTCTCTCTCTTCCTTTTTTCTTTTCTTCATTTTTCTTTTGTTTATTCCTTTTATCATTTGTTTGCAAAAGATTCAAAAAAAATATTATGTTTCTCAAGCGGAATGCTCCAGTATCAGATTATCAAGTATGGATCATCCACAAGCTTCAAAGCCATTTTCATGATTTCTTTGATGTCCACACTTTCAGAGCATCCACCCCAAAATCAATTGGCGATGAGTGGGGCCCCTGAAGTATGTAAACCAACCTTGTTAGTTCTAATTATTCGATGTGGGATACAAGCTTTCTTAACACTCTCCCTCATGTGGGACCCGAGCTCCTGCATAGGGTTAGAAAACAAAGAAACAACTATGCATACCTGAAAATTCAAATTAGTAAGAGGCTTGGTCTACTGACCACACAAGACCCAACTCTGATACGTTATTAGATTATCCATCCTAAAACCAATTTACTATGGGTAGATTGGCCCCTCAACTTGGTGTTCCTAATTATTCAATATGGGATACAAGCTCTCCCTTTTCTTTAATTCTACAACCGAGTTCTTCAAGGTCCAAAATTATGCATTCAAAGGAATTCCAATTTTGTCCAAATTTCCAATATAGGTTTATTGGCCATTTAACAAACATTGGCAGCAGTTTCCAAATGATAACATGAGCATTTTGGCCTACAATAGCTTCATTAAATAAGCAGTGAGAACTTAGCTAACTCACATCATTTCAGATAAATTTTCACCTACGTTGGTAGTTAGATATTGTCTGTATATTCTTCACTGCACATCTTCTAAAGACTCTGCCTTATCCATAAGCAATGTTCTCTTTTTCCTAGGTTCATTCCTTCAAGAACACCTACCAGTTTGTGGTGGTGTTTCACAATCTCTGAATGAGATTTCACTCAATTATTCATAAGGTTTGTAAGCTAACCACTCTATTTGTTGTTTGATCATCTTCTTTTGTGGAAAACTATGACCTTCCTTTAGCTCCAATACCAACAGATGCAGTCCAGACCATGAGATAACGATCAAATATCAATGAATTACGTAAGCATATCAGAGGCAAACAAAGCAAACTTCTCTGGTAAGATGCAAACGAAAGATAACTAGTTATTCCGAAGCCCGTTAAAGTTCACAAGAGAACACATGTTTGGATGCAATCTAATTGATAATCAAAAAGTACTTTTAATGCAGTCATAAGGACTTTCCATAAGAATGAGATTCGAGAATCCTGGTCATAAATATTTAAACAAACAAGAAGACCAATCTATACTGGATAATGTAGCAAAATCAGTTGAAGAGCAATTGATACAGTATTGCACTACAACAGTGGTATAATACCCCCTAACGTTGCTACATTGATCGATACACAGCTCTTGAATACTAGTGATAAGCCTCTGCTTGTTTGAGCTGATTTGTTTGCCTTATTCCACAGTCCTACTATAAGGAAAGGACAAGAAGGGCCCTGCTTGGAGAATTTAAATACCTCACCCTGAACACTATGGATACTTTCCCTTTTCAGTTAGTCCTTTTAATGTTTAAACTATGTTTTATACTAATTTAAGATGAGATACCTCTTTCAAAAGGATTGTTTTTGCATCGTTTCCTCTTTCATTTTCTTGTCATCATTTCAGAGGTACTTGGAGGATTTTTGATCTTAACTACCAAGGTATAATAAAAAAAACTTCCCTGAAATGCCTTATACTTAGTCTAACAGTAAAATTAAAAAGATTGTAACACCAAAAATGGTGGAAAATATACATTCAGGGGGATCTGTTTAGATTCTTACTTGTCATGTGATCAAACGCCAGATTCTTGTCGAAGTATCATAACAAAATAGAGTTTACCAGAATGAATTAGCCGTCATCTACTAAAGGTAGATCGGTCAGTAGAACTCTTGTTTTTCAAATCAGCAGAGATGTGCTTATTTGAAATAAAATAAAGCTATTAGTTACTCTCATTAGATTGAATGAAATTATGTATGGGACAAATTCTGAACACAAAAAGCACTTAAGCTTAAGATTGTAAATGATACTTCTTGGTGTAACCAATCAATAATGATCATAATTTCCACAAATGTTCAACTGGTCTGAGAAATATATACTTCCCCAGTTAAATATTTCTAAAATCAAACATAACATAATTGATTTGGAGTGAGTGTTATATTATTGACTGCAGATTGCATGACACTGTGGTGAGGACTTAACATATCATGTTGAAGTACATGCAATACCTGACGGCCTTGATCATTCATTGGTATGCACTCCACAGCAATAAGTTTATCGACATCATCAGCTGTGACTATGTATTCTGGATTGGTGGCTCCTAAACCAGAATCACAAAACAAGGACTAGATGAAATAGACCTTTACAGTCGATGTAAATAATTTTGAAAACCACTGAGGAAGCAACTAAACCACAAGTGAAGTCATGTTAACAATTACCTTCTATGTACTGCCTAGTGCCGTCTGGAAGATGACGAACCCACTAATGTTCCAGCCAAACATTATTGACAAAAAAACAATATAAAGCTTAATATAGAGTTGTTGCACAGGATATGCAAATTAGATACTGATGCCCTGGGATGAATTTTACCTGAAACATACACAGAGAAGTTCCACGTACAGGATATCCACAGCCTGAAAGGGTTCCTCCTGGTTTTGCATCCCCTATAATTTGGAAGCCTTCTATGCCAGGGCCCTCTTCTAATGACAATATTAATATCAGATTTCATGGAGAGGTTCACACATCTGTTTCAAAAATAATGGAATCCGTTACCTTCTAAAACAAAGGAAGCAACCCTGCCATGCCTCATGGTAGGATGAGACACGTCACCATCAATGTTATCTTGAGATCTCATAGTCGCTCCACTTCTATCAAACGAACTATTGATAGCAGTGCCCACAAGATTCCTGCAAAATTAATTCACAAGTATGAAAAAATTATTCAAAAGACAATAGTGAAATTACAACTGAACAAGGCAAATAAAGATCATGTAGCCTCAATGGTAAATATAACCCATTAGCTAGAGATGTCCAATTATAGCCAGCTCACAACTAGGAATAACCAAATAAAAAAAGTTATTGCCAATCAATGAGTTGGGACTGGTCACTGCGACTCAAGGATCGAATTTTGATTTGGTGCACATTCTTGCTCAACTCGGAAACAGAAAAGTTTCGGAAACGGTCGAAACAGAATGGACACAAAGAAATATTTGGGGTTTTGATTCTAGATCATTCTGAGACATTGGAAGAAACATCTCGAAATATTTCGAAGCATCCCGCAACATTCAAACATAAAACATGGGAATTTTGCTCCACCACTATTTCGTTTCTATTTTTAAAGAATCTAACGAAACAAAATGACCTAAACGAAACATAATTTTGATATTTGCTCTGACCAAGGAACTAAATTTCGTTTCGAAACACTTGAAACGTTTCCGTTTCCATGTAAACTGAAATGAATTATTAACTATATATGGAAATTCTTATGTTTACTGGTGTATCTAGGAGTTTCGGTCGGTATGTTTCAACGTGTTCCGATCAATGTTTTGAATGTTTCAAAAACAAATATTTAAATTTTTCTTTATTTCCACCTTGTTTCCCAAATATTTCCAAAATGTTTATGTTTTGAAGCTCATCGAAACTATAAAATGAAACTAAATTTTGACCCTTACTTCGATTAGTGTAAGTTGTCGTAATATCACTTAGAGGGTATACAATGTGTATAATATATTTGCAAATGAAGCCCTAGATAGAGGATTAAGTTGTGAATTGTGGTCGGGGACGGCCTTAAATTACCCACATCCATCATGCATTGCCCCATAACTTTAGAAACTACAAACAATGTCTCAGATAACCATCCAAGTAAATTTTGCAAATGCTGTCATGTATGGAAAGAAATTCTACTACTCTACACAAATAAGAAAAACCTCTCATCTAATTCCAAGAGAAATGTGAACTTTGGTTTTGATTTTGTTTCTTTTTTTTTTTTTTTGGGGGGTGGGGGGGTTGGAAGGGGCACTGAAAACAAACTGCCATGGAATGAAAAGAAATAACATAAAAAAGGATTCAAGTGAAAGGCTATGCTAATGAGAATAGCTGTTGCATTAAATCCTGTAAAGGCATATTTTTAAAATAAGGTAATGTTTCATCTTAGCACCAATTTGGTAAAACTAACAAAAAACTCCATTCTGAATACATTTTTATCCAATAGAAGACCTTTCAACATAGTAGCATAAAATAAGAACACAAAAGTAAGAAGTGGAGGCACACACCATCTGTGTGTGTCATCACACATTATCTTCTCCTTAAATCATTTTAAAGTGTTTCACGTGACCATGAGAATGGCTAGTGGGTGTATGCAAAGGGAAACTAGGATGCACCGGAAAAGTGAATTATGTAAATTAACTAGCTGATCATTTTTTTTCAAACAAGAAAAAATGCCATGACAATTTGAATAATTTATGCTGTACATCTAGATGGAGAACGGGCTTCACACCAATAGCAACAATAAAAAAAAAACCCAATTGGAAAACACTAGAATAAAAAGAGAAAGCCACTTGTGGTTTTAGTTAGCCTCCATTTCTCCTCTTTCCTATTCTTTTTGTCTTGAATAAATTAACCAAGTTAAGTAGAATCCAGTCTTAGAAGTTGCAAAAATGAGATGATATTAAGTAAATTATGCAACAAAAGAGTTTTATTTTCACATATTTTCATAATCACACCATCACACATTTTCATAACCACACCACTTGTAAGCATCCAATCAAAGATCAAAAGAAAACCCGAAGCATCTCAGTTGCAAAGCAACAGCAAGTAAGATAAAATAAACCTCACAGAATTAAAGCAACCCAAAACACTATCTCAAATATTTTGTTGTTCACAAAAAATTACATTTGCATCTAGAGATCTCGACCCCCCCCCCCGGCGCGCGGTTTTCAGTCCCATATATGCAACTTCGTCCCTATTTCTATGTAAATTGTATACGAAACAGATATAGTTAGCTTTCTGATTATTCTGATGTTGCAGGGAGTATCTGATTCTTTATTCTTTTATTTAGGCATTAGATTAATGCATCACAAATGAAACAATAATTGATGTCCCTTATCTGCACAGTGGCATGTGTTTTGCACATTACCACTGTTTAACATCTGTCGAAGTATGATATCCATTCCCGAGTGATACCTTATAGTTTGCGATATCCATTCCCCAATTTCTTCACAGATTCCACTCACTTCCTACTAAATTCTTTCTTTATATCATTACTTTTTCTACAAATGTCTATTTCAATTGAATATGTGATTACTTCTTAAACCTCAGCAACTTTAATTCTATCACTATATTCCCCTTTTTATTTTTTGATAATTACTACAAATGCACCATGTCCCAACCAAGGCTTCAACACTCAACCTCACACTTTTAGGTGGGAAAAGAGACGCTAACCATTGCTGCTAATATCCCTATTTTGTACTTCAGTACTTTTGGGCTTTTCCCTACTTAATGCCTATCTCCTTCACTTTGGAGCAATTCAGTTCTGGTGACAAATACAGGATTTGGCTTTCTTGCTCACCAAGAATCAGTGAAAAAAATAGCAATGCATAAAAAACAATTAAAAAGACATTCAGGAGTGAATTCACTAATAAGATAGCAATGCAAGTCGAAGAAGGAACACTGGTTGAAGCTATACTATTCTGAAAAACATACGGGATTAACTACATTCAGGTTTTTGTAGCACGACTTATGATGTTTGTGCATAATTCACAAAATACTTGATGGAAACCAATAGAATTCATTTTAGCATAATTTAGCCCATACAATTCAGATGCGACAAACAAGAACAAACTGATGCCGACCTCTCGGTGTTGGATGCTTGCTTCAGCAAATTGTCGTTATTTGGAAACTGGTGAGTCCCACCATTGGGTGATAAGCTTTTCATTTGTGTATGACCACTGCCATGTGCTAGTCTTGACACATTATTGACTGTTTCCAAATGTTGTTCACCTATATAGTTGTGATAAAGAGAAATGTCTTGCTCCCCCTGATCAAAAGGAAAGCAAATCCACATTTAAAATTGTACATTAGAGAAATAAAAGATGAGCTACGGTGGCAAGATTTAAAAAAAAAACAATTTGAGCGAATAAAAAACTATCAAAAAATTCTAGCCGTACCGTAGATCTATGCAGAAGATGATTATTGAAGGGACTAGAACTATTGTTGTCTAGAGATCGATTTCTAGCATCACTTCCCACCATGGAATTCAACTCCCCAATCCTAGCCTGCGGAAAAAAAGTACATTCATCCTTAGTAATTTCATATAGCAAATGACCAATGACGACAGGTTACATAGAACTAACTATACAGGAACATTTGAAATCAGTACTCATGAGAACTATTGATATGCCAGAATGAGTCAAATTAGATATGCCACAATTAGTCAGATAATAGGAATGCCAGTGGGACAAAATAAATATCTGATGTTACAAACAGCAAACCAAGATGCAAAATTCAATGAGGCAGCATGTATGACAAAGACAACAACTAACTTTTTCAATTGAGCGCTGCTGCTGTTTTGATCACTCTTACATTATGTCTACACATTCAACCTTAGAAGCAGAAAGAAATAAAAATTTGATGACGAGAGAAAGTAAAGAAAAATAGCACCAAGTTCACTAGAAATATTTGTGAGTGTCAAGTTTGGAAGATTAACATAATATTAGATATAATATTTTGGGAGAAACAGAGAGAGGTTAAAAACTTAACCTATCTCTCATACATAACTTGTATTTATAGTTAACCTACAATAATAATAATAACACATACACCCTCTTACTATTAACAATTTACACATACTACCCTATTATTCTTAACACTCCCCCTCAAGCTGGACTATATATATCATATAATCCAAGCTTGCAACAAATATCTGTAAGACTTGTACGACTCAATGCTTTGGTAAATATATCTGCAAGCTGATCTTCAAATTTCACAAATGGAGTTATAATCTCCCCAACTACTATCTTGTCTCGAATAAAATGACAGTCAACCTCAATATACTTGGTTCTCTCATGAAACACAGGATTGGCAGCGATATGGATAGCTGTCTGGTTGTCACAGAACAACTGTAAAGAAAGTTGAACTGGAAATCCAATTTCCTAGAGGAAGCGTAGTAGCCAAGTCAACTCACTCGTCGTATGTGTCATTGCCCTATACTCAGCCTTAGCACTGGATCTTGCTACCATGGGTTGTTTCTTACTTTTCCATGAGACAACATTACCTCCTAGGAAAGTACAATAACCAGTGGTTGATCTCCGATCAGAAGGAGAGCCAGCCCAATCAGCATCTGAGAAACCTTCCACTCTAAGATGTCCATTAGCTCGATATAACAGTCCAAGTCC
>CAUOFW020001425.1:652765-745725 GCA_963454935.2 Ilex paraguariensis
TAAGTTTTCATCTCCTCACAGACTCCCCGAACATGAGAGTAATAATCCGCAAGGCTCAGAGTACTCTGCTCCAACCGGAAGTACTCCTTGCACACCTCATACGCACGGGTAAAATTACCTGTACCAGAATACATAATGGCCAAGTGATCCCATATTTCTTTGGTAATATCAAGATAGAGCAGAGAAGAGCTAATACTGGGCTCTATGCTACGCACGGGTAAAATTACCTGTACCAGAATACATAATGGCCAAGTGATCCCATATNTGCGGAAAAAAAGTACATTCATCCTTAGTAATTTCATATAGCAAATGACCAATGATGACAGGTTACATAGAACTAACTATACAGGAACATTTGAAATCAGTACTCACGAGAACTATTGATATGCCAGAATGAGTCAAATTAGATATGCCACAATTAGTCAGATAATAGGNGACAGGTTACATAGAACTAACTATACAGGAACATTTGAAATCAGTACTCACGAGAACTATTGATATGCCAGAATGAGTCAAATTAGATATGCCACAATTAGTCAGATAATAGGAATGCCAGTGGGACAAAACAAATATCTGATGTTACAAACAGCAAACCAAGATGCAAAATTCAATGAAGCAGCATGTATGACAAAGACAACAACTAACTTTTTCAATTGAGCGCTGCTGCTGTTTTGATTACTCTTACATTATGTCTACACATTCAACCTTAGAAGCAGAAAGAAATAAAAATTTGATGACGAGAGAAAGTAAAGAAAAATAGCACCAAGTTCACTAGAAATATTTGTGAGTGTCAAGTTTGGAAGATTAACATAATATTAGATATAATATTTTGGGAGAAACAGAGAGAGATTAAAAACTTAACCTATCTCTCATACATAACTTGTATTTATAGTTAACCTACAATAATAATAATAACACATACACCCTCTTACTATTAACAATTTACACATACTACCCTATTATTCTTAACACTCCCCCTCAAGCTGGACTATATATATCATATAATCCAAGCTTGCAACAAATATCTGTAAGACTTGTACGACTCAATGCTTTGGTAAATATATCTGCAAGCTGATCTTCAAATTTCACAAATGGAGTTATAATCTCCCCAACTACTATCTTGTCCCNCTTGCAACAAATATCTGTAAGACTTGTACGACTCAATGCTTTGGTAAATATATCTGTAAGCTGATCTTCAAATTTCACAAATGGAGTTATAATCTCCCCAACTACTATCTTGTCCCGAATAAAATGACAGTCAACCTCAATATACTTGGTTCTCTCATGAAACACAGGATTGGCAGCGATATGGATAGCTGTCTGGTTGTCACAGAACAACTGTAAAGAAAGTTGAACTGGAAATCCAATTTCCTAGAGGAAGCGTAGTAGCCAAGTCAACTCACTCGTCGTATGTGTCATTGCCCTATACTCAGCCTCAGCACTGGATCTTGCTACCATGGGTTGTTTCTTACTTTTCCATGAGACAACATTACCTCCTAGGAAAGTACAATAACCAGTGGTTGATCTCCGATCAGAAGGAGAGCCAGCCCAATCAGCATCTGAGAAACCTTCCACTCTAAGATGTCCATTAGCTCGATATAACAGTCCAAGTCCAGGAGCTCGTTTGAGATATTGTAGAATACGAGTAACTGCCTCCCAATGTGGTACTCTAGGACATCCCATGAACTGACTTACTATACTGACTGCATAGGAAATATCCGGTCGAGTAATAGTGAGATAATTAAGCTTTCCAACCAATCTGCGATACCGACCCGGATTCTCAAACAATACACCATCATTCATCAATAATTTCTGATTCAGATCTATAAGGACATCAATCGGTCTACCACCCAGCAAACCTATTTCCTCAAGCATGTCAAGTACATATTTCCTCTGAGATGAACAAATACCCTGTTTAGATCAAGCCACCTCAATACCCAAGAAATACCTGAGTTTTCCCAAATCCTTAGTATGCCTCAGAATCATTTCCAGTAATCACAATATCATCTACATAGACCACCAATAGGACATAGCCAGCATCTGTCTGCCTATGAAACACAGAATGATCTGTCTGACATCGAAGAAGACCAAACTCTAAAACTGCATCTGAAAACTTACCAAATCATGCCCTCGGTGACTTCTTTAAACCATACAAAGATTTTTTTAACCGACATACACTCTTACCATACTCCCCCTGAGCAGTAAACCCAGGTGGCTGCTCCATGTAGACCTCTTCAACCAAATCATCATGTAAGAAGACATTCTTGACATCTAACTGAAACAAGGGTCAATCAAGATTAACAGCCAAAGAAATCAAGATATGAACAGATGAAATTTTGGCAACAGGAGAAAAAGTCTCCTCATAATCAACACCATAAGTTTGAGTAAAGCTCTTTGCAACAACCCGGGCTTTGAGACGCTCCACAGAACCATCTGGATGAAATTTAATAATATACACCCAACGACAGTCAACAGTTCATTTACCAAAGGGTAAAGAAACGAGATCCCAAGTCCTATTATAATGTAAAGCATCCATCTCCTCCTTCATAACTTTCCTTGGATCAGAATGCATCATGTAAATGCTTAGGAATAGATATCGCAGATAATTGGGAAGAAAAACAAGAGAAGACAGGAGACAAGACATCATATGAAACAAAATGAGAAATGGAATAATTAGTAACACACGAACGAGTACCTTTGCGAAGAGCAATAGGTAAAGAATCTAAATTACCTGATGTTCCAGGATCAGAAGGCGGTAAGGAAGGCGGTACCGGCACTTCAGTCGATGGACGAGGATGGCGAGAATAGACACGGAGAGGTAAAATAGATGGTAACACAGTGGGCAACGGAATATCTGATGGTGGTACAGGAGAGGAGCCAAAGTCCAGATCCAAAGGCTGAGAAGGTGCTGAAAAGTATGGAGCAAATTCTTCAAATGTGACATCCGCACTAGTAAAGTATCAGTGCAGAGAAGGACTGTAGCAACGATATCCCTTCTGCGTGCGGGAGTAACCAAGAAATACATATTTAGTAGCTTGAGGGTCATGTTTGTCAAATCCAGGAACCAAATTGTGGACATAACAGACACAACCAAAAACCTTAGGAGTTAAGGAAAATAAGGACTTACCAGGAAACAGAACAGAATATGGACTTTGTCCATTTAACACAGAGGAGGGCATACGATTAATAAGATGACAAGTAGTAAGAATAATATCACTCCAATGATATCGGGGAACATTCATCTGGAATAACAAGGCACGGGTGACTTCCAACAAATGGCGGTTCTTGCGTTCAGCAACACCATTTTGTGGAGAGGTATAAGCACAAGAAGTCTGATGAATAATGTCAGTTTTACTAAGATAAGCTGAAAAAGGATCAGATTCATATTCCCGAGCATTATCGGAATGTAAAGTGCGTATACGACAACCAAACTGAATTTTTATTTCTTTACAAAAAGTCTCAAATATAGAGAATATTTTAGACCGAGTTTTCATCAAAAATAACCAAGTCACACGAGAATAGTCATCCAAAAATGTCGCAAAATAAGGATATTTATTAGATGAAATATTCTTTATTGGACCCTATACATCAGAATGGACTAGACACACGATTATTGACTCTAGACTGAAATGACACACGGTGATGCTTACTAAGTTGACAAGCTTCACAAGACAAAGACAACACATAACTAAGACTGGGAACTTGGCGTTTCAGATTCTGGAGAGAAGGATGTCCAAGATGACAATGCCATTGAAAAGGAGACAACGAGGTCTGTAGAGCTCGGGTAGATGAATCAAAGTCAAGGTAATATAGGCCACCAACTTCATGCCCCGTACCAATCTTCCTCTTCGTCTTGAGATCCTGAAAGACACAATAAGAGGGATAAAAAATTACAGAACAGTTGAGAGAACGGGTAATCTTACTAATGGAAAATAAACTAAAAGGAAACTGAGGAACAAATAACACGAAAGATAGGGACATATCAAGACTCAAGTGAGTAGTCTCCAGACCTAAAACTTTAGAACAAGTACCATTGGCAAGAGTAACACTACATGTGGAAGTAGCAGACTGATAAGTAGAGAAAACGTCAGACGCACCAGTCATGTGGTCAGAGGCGCTAGAATCTATGATCCAAGGACTGCGAGTGGAGGACAATAAACAGGTGGAAGCAGTACCTGACTGGGCAAAAGTAGCAGTGGAGGGAGATGAAACAACTTGTTGCAGGAACAGGTACTGAGCATACTCCTCTCGACCTAGTGTAACAGTAACCGACCCAGTGTCTGGTGGAGCTGACCGAGGTATGAAAGCAACAACAGAGATGTCATCCTGATAAGAAACCTGATTAGTAGTACCAGAAGGTTTTCCATTTAAATCCCAACAGAAATCAACAGTGTGTCCTCCACGACCACAGTGAGTACAGGAACTGGGTCCACTACGACCTCCACGACCACCCGTACGACCTTCGCGACCACCACGTCCACCTCGATGACCATCACTATGGCTATTAGGAACTACAAGAGCTGAGCGATCAGTGGAGACACCATGATCAATGACTGAAGGAGTAGACAGTGTAGCACGCTGTAAACGAGAGAAAACCTCCAGCAGTGATGGAAGACTAGATCCACCCAAAATTTGAAAACGAATAGCCTCATATTCAGGTTTCAATCCTACCAAAAATCGAACAACATTCAGGTCCTCATGTTGCTTTTGCCAAACTGCTGCATCAGTAGTAAACGGATGGTAAGTTTTCATCTCCTCACAGACTCCCCGAACATGAGAGTAATAATCCGCAAGGCTCAGAGTACTCTGCTCCAACCGGAAGTACTCCTTGCACACCTCATACGCACGGGTAAAATTACCTGTACCAGAATACATAATGGCCAAGTGATCCCATATTTATTTGGTAATATCAAGATAGAGCAAAGAAGAGCTAATACTGGACTCTATGCTATTCAACAATAAAGAAATAATCTGAGCATCCTCTTGTTCTCACTCATCATACCCAGGAGTGTCCTCCTTGGGTTTAGAACCCACCAGATATTTCTTAAATCCTTTGCCTCAAAAAAAGACTTGAACAGATCGGGACCATAAAGTGTAATTAGTCCCATTGAGTTTGACAGAGGTCATAGGACTATTGATAAGAGTAGGAGGAGACAAAGATGGAGTAAGGGACGTGGTATTTTTAGGTTCCATAATAGTGCAGCAAATAGCAAATAGCAAATAGCAAATAAAAAGTGTTGCAATAAGAATCCGGGTCAATTGGACATACTGGAGGACTGAACCGGGCTGGATCACTGAACTGGACTAGTTGGACTTGCTGGAGGGCTGAACCTGGCTAGAAATAGGGGCTGGACCACTGAACCGGGTTGGTTGAGCCCTCTGGACTGCTAAACTGGACCAGTTTTACCTGCTAGATCACAGAACCGGGCCGGTTTAACCTCCTGAACCGTTGAACCGGGCCGGTTTAACCTTCTGAACCGCTGAACTAGACCAAACCGGTCTTAAGTTGGATCGAGTCTGAGTTGGACCGTGGGTTGAACCGTGGGTTGAACTAGCTTAAAATAATTTAAGTTGATGGACTTGACCCGATCCAACCCAACCTAACCTGTTGGACCTCTTCTCCTTCGTTGAGATTAGGGTTCCCAGAGAAAATCCTCTAGTCTTCAACGGCGCCACACACCACGACGAGAACTGCGGCACACCACCACAGTTGCACCACTACCACAAAGATTCTTCGACTACGCCTCTTCACCACGACAAACAACAGATCACAACCGAACTTCGGCGAACATAGAGACACCATAACATACCACAATCGAACTCCGACGAACACAGAGGCACCATACAGACCACAATCGAACTTCAGCGAACACAGAGGCACCACACAGACCACACCACAACAGACCACCGACAACACAGTGCCACCACAAACAACCGAACTTCGCCAAACACAGTACCACCACAACAGACCACCACCAATAACTCCACCACAACAGTATTCCAAAAAAAAAAAAATTATTCAGAATATATATTTATGATCGTAAACCTTGCTCTGATACCATGTCAAGTTTGGAAGATTAACATAATATTAGATACAATATTTTGGGAGAAACAGAGAGAGGTTAAAAACTTAACCTAGTTCTCATACATAATTTGTATTTATAGTTAACCTATAATAATAATAATAACACAAACACCCTCTTACTATTAACAATTTACACATACTACCCTATTATTCTTAACAGTGAGTAAATGGAATACAAACTAAGTGTAAAGCCTCCGTATATATAGCCTATGAAAATTACAATAAGGATAAAAAGGTAAAAACTGAAAACTTTAATAAACCCTAATAAACTAAACTGCTCTATCTCCAACACTCTCCCTCAAGCTAGGCGCAAAAATATCAACTAAGCCAAGCTTGACAACGGAGTCCCGAAGAATGGATAGAGTGACAGGTTTGGTGAAAGCATCCGCAATCTGATCACTGGTCCCCACAAACGATAGAGTGACAATACCACTACTAACCTTCTTCCGAAGAAAATGAACATCGATCTTTACATGCTTCGTCCTCTCTTGTAATACAGAGTCAGAAGCGATCTGAATAGCAGATCGATTATCACAATATAATATAGATGAAGAAGTCACTGGAATCCCAACTCGCCAAGAATCGATCATAGCCAGATAATCTCACAAGTGCCAAATGTCAGTGTCCAATACTCTACCTCTGCTGACGAGCGAGAGACAACTGACTGCTTCTTACTCTTCCAAGAGATAAGATGAGTCTCTCGAAAAGCACATAAGCCCGTAGTAGATCGACCGTCACATGCTCCCCCATAATCTGAATCTGAATAACTGGCTAGAGAATCAGTCTGAGATCCTGATGCATAGAACAATCCAAGTTCAGGACAAGACTTGAGGTACCGAAGAATATGATAAACTGCATCAAGATGAGGCTGACACGGTCTGTACATGAACTGACTAACTCGGCTGACTGCGAATGAAATGTCTGGCCTAGTATTGGCTAAGTAGATAAGTCTACCTACCAACCTCTGATAGACTGTCAGATCTTTCAACTCCTAAACCTTCAACAGTAAGCTTCAGGTTTGGAATCATGGGTGATGATACCGGTTTGCACCCCAGCATCCCAATGTCTGAAAGAAGATCCAGAATATACTTTCTCTGAGAAAGAACAACACCCCTGCTATTACGGGCAATCTCAATCCCAAGAAAGTATTGCAGAAATCCAAGGTCCTTCACGTCGAAGGCCTTCCCAAGGTCTACCTTGACCTGCGCAGTCCCAGAAACATCATCACTAGTAATAATAATATCATCAACATATACCAGAAGGATGACACACTGTCCAGAAGTATTCTGTCAAATAAAGCAGGTATGATCAAAATGACATCTGGTGAACCCTAATCGTACGCCTGGCTCTGGGGCATGCGCCTAGCGTCGCGCCACGCCTCACCTCGCCTCCTGACGCCCGTGCGCCTCTTGGCCCGTGCACCTCGCCATACACTTCTCTCTCGCCGCAACTTGATATCTCACCTTTTTCTTTTCGTCCTCAGATGAGTATGTGGTTGTATTATTTAAAACCCTAGGTATCTACCACTATCAAAGGACAAAGACAAGCTTGCGAAGATTAAAACAATAACCACGACTGTTTATGGAGTGAAAGAGTTTGCAGCAAGAGGAGGCATGGAGAACAAGAATGATTGAAAGTCACTACAGTCAATACCTAAAAAAAAGGGTAAAAAAGTAGAAAACAAAATTTATTCTTACTAATGCCCTCTCTCCCAAATTCTATTGGACTCCGAGCATAAGGGGCAAATGATGAGCCAAGTCCAAACCAAACTCAGATCATAGATGCAGATCAAGCCTAGATCACAAATGCAGATCAAGCCCAGATCACAGATACGGACTAGGCCCAGATCATAGACACAGACTAACAAAGACTCGGTCACAATTTCAATTGGGCCAAGTCCACCGTTCTGAAAAACTTAGTCTATTACTAGCGCACATGGGGATCTCTATTTTAGGAAAGGGAATCCGTGGAATGCAGTCATCAGGGTGCACAGCGCCAGCTTCACGAAATCACTTTGCCCATTACGAGAATGACGCCAACCTCACGAAACTACCCCACTCCTCATTACGAAAATAACGCCTCAATCAGGGCTCCCTCAAAGTCATTATAAAACTTTACTTGTCTATAAATTGTAAATCTCGCCAACACATAGAAGGCATCACTCATCTCTTAACCCTCTACACAACTTGAGTAATAAAACTCTCCGGCCACTGTAGTCATTCCCTATGGATAGGTTACTCAGACCAAACCACCTAATCTATATGTTTGATTGTGTTGAGCATACTCTATTACATACTTGATTGATTTGGCATAAACACTTTTGTGCATCATCAATAGCCAATGACCTTCTCAAATCAAATGTCGGGGGACAGTTAAATGGACAAGACACCTCCTCAACTTTCTTACATCACCGTTACCAAAGGCCTCTCAAACTGTTGAAACTAGACTTTTGGTTGTCACAAAAAAGTTCTCAGCTCCATAATCCCAAAAAAGAACACTAAAATAGAAATACATATTAGATGAACTTCTTGTAGTCGACAATACCGCCTTTTGTTGAGGCTGGCAAAAGGCAAGGTGCCTTAACAAGATCTTGTAGATTGACTGCCACAAAAGTAAAGTGCAAGATCATATCTTTAACAATGAATCAACAACTAGAAGCAAATACTACTACCTACCAGGTTAAGCAGAAGGACAAACAAAGCCTAGTTATCACAAATGATGTCCAGTTCATCATATATCAACCAAAGGTGATGTTTATGAAGAAAATTCAAGCAAGTAAATGCATAATAGCCAACATAGAAAATTTTTACGAAAAGCAATTTAAATTAGTCTAACATAACCAATATATCTTTGAATATGAAAATTGCCAAGGCACAATGATAAAATAAGTGTGATCAATCATACATAATAGCAATGTTCAAAGCTCCAAAGTTCTCTCTCTCACACACACACACACAAAGACATAATTCACAACGTGAGTACAAGTACAAACTGTTTTTCTTTATTTATTGTTTTTTATTAGTATCAGTACTAATTGTTCACATATCTGATTTATGAGTAGATGGGGCATTATTTTCCTTTTTTTGGCAAGTACTACACATGTTAGAAAATTAGGAAAAGAAGTTCCAGTTGTAATATGTAAGAGAATTCAATGAAAATTCTATGTGAAAGGGAAAATCCGTTCACTCATTAGTAACAACTTTGAAACTCATAATTAGTAAATGAGGCAAGGAGTTACACCGAAACAATCTTACATGTGAAGTTCTAATCTTCAACTGCAGTTGATCATGCAAGTGCTGCAAAGAAAGTAAAAGAAGGTAAGCTTTACTTAAAAAGTTACAATTAATTAAATGGTACAAGTAGGTTTCGATAAGAAGCACAATTCCCACTTTTCTATGAGGCTAAAGAAAGGATTCAAATAAAGGAAAAGATAATGATCTAGGTATAACAATAAAGCATGCTCAAGTTAGAGGCAAGAGAGACTGTTGGGAATAATAGGGAAGTCCAACAACCCACGACCCAACATATTGAACTAAACTCGCCTAAAAAGCTTAGGTAGGGGGTCCATCCAATGCATATTAGTCCTTTTGTTTCAAACCACTCTTCTGATGTGGAATTGGCATTTCACCTTTGTCCTTAACAAAAGGTTTCTCCCTAAGCGCCACTCATCAATTTCAAGAAGTATATGACCGCACTTATATCCGTAACCAAACCAGTAAGTTAAAGATCTCTTAGAAGATATCAGCACTAATTAGAAGTCTCAGTGCAGAAGTAGAGTATATCAAATAGTTATGTGGGTGTAAACAATCCTTAGATGAGGTCCCACATCCACATCCACACCCACACCCACACCTACACCCAACATGTGTAGCACCATTCATAGCCACAGCATGCCAATTGGTGAACATCAAAATTATTTAGAAAACTGGGAAGCACATTGTAGACTTCAGAAGCAGTATAAGATGAAAAATAGAAAAAAGGTATGAGTTGGTGGTAGTAATAAATTCAAAGCCTACAGCTGTTTCACCTTGGTGTCTGCGTGAAGAAGAAGAAGAAGAGAAGAAATCTTAAAGACTCCTGAGAAATTCCACGAAGCAATTGGGTAAGAACAACATGTTACGAGTTCTTGACAGCAAGAATAAAATACACAGTAGATTCTTAGGCTTGATGCTTCTAGCCACCCTATTAGGTACCATTCAAGAATCCAATGCTCAAAGCAGCGAGACCTATGTAAACTGGTAATTGGTGGATATTAAAATGAAAGCATGATGTAAAAGTTAGTGTTTATGTAAGCCATGCAAACAAGCTAGTATATGACTCGAGTATAGAAGCGAAGGTTAATAGAATTGATTGAAATGGTACTTCACCCTAATGAAAGAATTAATCTGACTTTCGATTGTCCCAAACAACAAAAATGAACTAAACATTAAAAGTAGTGGAGCCAAACAAGAAGCAAACTAGTTAGCCCCTGATTTTATCTTCTCAGTTGTAGCTTAAATTGGTCACTGCTTGGATCATTTAAGGGACCAAACCAAATAATGTTATGGACACGAGGATTCCAGAAAAAAGGATGGAAGCCTCGCCTGAATCTTCACAAAGTTGCTATCTCCTAGGTTCAATCCTTTCCTCTTCCAGCAATAAGCTTTTGATGCACATACGTACATGAAAAAGTTTAAGGCCAGGTTGTTCCAATCAGTCAATGTTGTGCACAAATAAGTGTGAAACGTTATTTTAGGGGAGCAATAAATAGCCAGACTCCTGAGACATTGTGGAGTTTCAGTAAACAGCAGGCTACCCAGTAAACGGAGGGCCAACTCATATAAATACCTTACATAAGAGTACTATATAACATTGGCATATCACACATATGGCCTGCATGCTTTACAGTTCATACCATTACACTGTTGGAAAGAGTAGAGGCATTGTTAACACGAGGCCAAACTCCATATTCAGCCAATAAGCCCTGTATGGAAGACATGAAGACATATCGCTCCTCCTCTGCAACCTGAATAACAAGTCTATCTTCTAAGCAAACAGAAAACTTAGAGAAATGAGACGAAATAAAGGAGACAAAGAAGACAAACTCAGAGCACCATACTTAACTGATTTAGTTCAAGATGTTGAACAAAGAAACTACAGAAATTTAAAGATACCAGTGTTGTTTGGGTTTTCCAAATATAGCAAAATTACTTACGGAAGTCTCTAATTTGTCTCATGCAAATTAGAATGAATTAGTAACAAGTAAGAATGAAGCAGTAACAAGTAAGAACAATACAGTAACACAAAAATCTGTAATTAACAATATATAAACGGACCGGTTTGCAAATTAGGAACTGTTATTTAGATCAAGGCTAGTGTTTGACACTATGTCCTTAAAGATAGATTTCGCCCCTATATTTGGTGCTTATGAAAATCAAAGTGTCTGCCTCCCAAGGTACAATGATCTTTACGCAATTAGAATTAGCACTCCGATCTAATTGTCTAGTGAACCAAAAATTGTGTTGTGTACTCTCAAATATGTAGACTGCTAATGTCAAAACTATGACTGTAATGATTGCCTTATTGACTAAAAAAATTTTGAATCCTAAATGACTATGTAACTAGATTATTTATAGACAGAATGGTGACTGATCCGAACAGTCACCATGTGTTGGAGTTATAGTCTAATTTATTAGGATTTCTTTTCTTTCTTTTCCCTTTTTTTTATCCTTACTATTACTTTTATATTTTGCCTAGACTAGAAGGATGTTCAGGTGACTTTATACTATTATTTGGATACGGGGCTCTACTCTTAGTTTGGATATCCCTTTCACTCACAGATATCTCAAATTGGTATCAGAGACAAACTCTAACCCTAACCCTAATCCTAGTCTCCACCATAAACCTAGCAAACCCAGCAGCCAGCCAACCCACTACCCATCGACAACCCGCAACTTTCCCATCAACAGCCTGCAACTGCCTCTGCTCCACTGACAGCAAGCAAACCAGCGAAATCAGCATTCTCCACTAACATACTCCACTAACAGTAACTACCTCAGCGAAACCTAGCAACTCCTCACCTTTAACTCCACCAACAGCCTCAGCGAAACCAGCCACTGCCCAGTGAAATTAGCCCAAACTCCAACAACCCAGCCCACTGCCCAACAAAACCTGTCCAGCCCATTGCCTAGCAAAACCAGCCCACTGCCTAACGAAAATAGCCCCCTGCCCAACCCATATAAAAGGACCCAGGCAACCCAGCCCCAGCAACAAACCCAACCAGCGATACCAGCCCCCGCATTCGTACTTCGCACTCTTCGCAGTGCCGTCATCTCTTTTGCGCCACTGACTTCTTTTTTCTAGAGTTGCAGCATCTAGGACCTTTTTAAGAGGGGTTGAATTCTCTACTCCATTGATCTGTTTTTGATGCAATAGATCACTTAAATACTCACTGAATTTTTGGGCACTGTGACCTGATTATTTTGGAGCTTTCTAGACTTTCTTTATCTGTCGCTACTATTTGACTTGAGATATATTATTCTCCCTTTTTTTGTCCATTTACTCATCTTAGCGTATTTTCTGTCACGGGTGCCTACGTATTATTGTTGATATGACTACTACTGAGACTCCTACTGTTAAGACCCCTATTGTTAGTACTTCCACCGAGAATGTATCGCCTACTTCTCTCACTTTTATGTTTGACCAGTATACAGTATATACTGGCACAGTTGTATTACCGACAATGTCGAGTATGATCTCTCAGAAGGTTACGACAAAGTTGTTAAATGGTCGTAACTTTGCTAAGTGGTCATGTTCATTCCAACTTTTCTTGGGCTGTATAGGGATGCTTGGTTGGCTGACGGAATCTCATACAAAACTAGGTGATGATGATCCTAGATATTCTGCATGGTTCTCTGTGAACTGTACTATTTTTTGATGGTTATTCGGCTCGATAAAGGTATCTGTTTATAGGATTCACCCGTTTCATAACTCTATTTCGAAGCTATAGAGCGCATTATCAGAGATGTATTTCCAATCTGGATGAAAAGTTTGTGTTTATGAGCTTTCTCAGGAGCTCTCATATGCTTGATAAAAACATATAAAAATTCAGGATTATTATGGCTATTTGACTTGGTGCTGGCTTAAGTACGAGACTCTACATTCTCTTACTGCTATTCCGAAGATCGAGCCTGAGGGAGTAGCATTCCTACATATTCGAGAGCAGGAGGATAGGATTCACAAGATCCTTATGGGGCTTCGTGATGAGTTTGAGGGACCTTGTTCCCAGATCTTGTCGATGCTGATGTTTCTGTCTTTTTATGAGGTGTATGCAATGATTGAACAACATGAGCGCCGTATCTGTATTGCATCAGTTTCAGTTGCGACCTTGACTCCTCAGGTCAACCAGATGGCCCTTGCAGCTACTGCAAGGTCTCGTTCAGGACCCTCAGCTAGGGGTAGATAGTGCTCGAACCAATGCCGTTAGGATGCCCCAGATCAACGCAGACAGGGGAATTCTCGTCAGTGTGATTATTGTGGTCGATCAAAAAATCTCAAGACTGCTTACTGGAAGCTCCATCCCGCCTCCTCGCAACTGTACTCCTGCCATTGCTGAGGTACCACCACCTACAGTCATTGTTCCTGCTGCTACTCCTTGGCAGAGTAATATAGATGCTATCACTTCTCGCTTGGATATACTTATGTCAGCCCTGACTTCTCAGGGCCTGACTACTACTTCTGTAAATACAACAGGTATATCTCGTGCTTTTCATGCTTGTGTCAGTCTGTCTCCCCTTTGGATGTTGGACTCGAGTGTGAATTGTCATATGACAGGTGAGGCCCATCACTTCACCACTTTTGACGAGCAGTTATATATATAGGTTCAATTAGCAGATGTGACACATGCCTCTATTGTTAGTAGGAGTACAATTTGTCTCCCAGATAGCTTTGTATTACGTTCGATTTTTCATGCGTCACAACTAGCCATGAATTTATTATTCGTACATCAGTTAGCTAAAAACTTTCACTGTGTGGTTGTGTTCTTATATAATTCATGTTATTTGCAAGACCTAAATACGAGGAGGATTACTATCAGGGGACATGAGAGAGATAGACTGTACTATCTAGGCAATTCACCCTCAATTTCACCAATTCCTACACCTCCATCACATGCACCTGTTTTATCTTTATGTCTTCCTATCTTGCATACTAGTATTTTACCTAGTACTTGTCGTTATAATTTTCGTCACAAACTATTCAGTTGTGGCATGATCATTTGGACATACAATTTTTAAATAGTTATATATGTTGTTTCCTACTTTGAGCAATGCTTGTGTTGGTGGTAAACTTGATTGTGTTATATGTTCCCTATCGAAACATGTTAGGACAAGTTATATTCCTTGCATGCTTCAGTCACCTAAGTCATTTAACCTAATACACTCTGATATTTGGGAACCCTCTCCTGTTACTACTCTATCAGGTACTCTATATTATGTGACATTTATAGATGACCATATCCGTTGTACTTGGGTCTACCTTTTGCATAGAAAGTCAGATGCACTCCTCGTTATCACTCAATTTCTACAGATGATTAGGCTACAATTCAATGTCATCGTTTGAGCTCTTCGTTCGGATAATGCCAAAGAATATGTGTCTGGTACCTTAGTATCTCACCTTTCTTCATACTCTTAAGCAAAATGGAGTTACTGAAAGGAAAAATAGAAGTCTGATAAGGATGGTATGTTGTATGCTTAGAGGTATAGGGGTACTAAATTCTTATTGACATTTTGATGTTTTGACTTCTACTTTTTTGTGCAATCGTACACTGTCATGTTCTTCAGCATAGGGCTCCCTTACAGGCCTTATTCCCTTAGAGACATTTTTTCATGTCCCCCTCGTGTTTTTAGCTATGCATGTTTTGTTCAAGATAGGTCTCCTACTCGTCATAAATTTGATAATAAAGCAATTTATTGTATTTTTATAGGTTATTGTAATCAGTCTAAGGGGTATCGGTGTTATGATCCTATCAAACGTTGTATGTATCACAATCTAGATGTTATCTTTCTTGAGCATATTCCTTATTTTTCTTCCAGTCATGTGTTTGTCCCTCCAATTGATATTTGTTTTTATTTCCCCTTACCACAGGAGCCGAGTCATTTGTCACTATTACTACAGAGTCACCAGTCTCTTCTCCTCCAGAGCCACTCGTCCTTGTCATCATAAAGTCACCAATCTCATTTCTTTTGCAGGTTTATGTTCATCGCCCTCACTCTCATCCTTCTGCTAATGTCCCCTCTACATCAGGCAATGTAAGTAATATTTCTCCGTTCGTTAGTATATTGATGCACCTGTTGTTAGTACTAATGAGATTGCAGGTAAGGAGCTAGTTACTTTAACTGATGAGACATTGACAGTAAAGGATAATGATTTAGGGTGTCATTATCCGCGACGTGATCGCCGNCCTCTACATCAGGCAATGTAAGTAATATTTCTCCGTTCGTTAGTATATTGATGCACATGTTGTTAGTACTAATGAGATTGCAGGTAATGAGCTAGTTACTTTAACTGATGAGACATTGACAGTAAAGAATAATGATTTAGGGTGTCATTATCCGTGACGTGATCGCTGNCATCGCCCTCACTCTCATCCTTCTGCTAATGTCCCCTCTACATCAGGCAATGTAAGTAATATTTCTCCGTTCGTTAGTATATTGATGCACCTGTTGTTAGTACTAATGAGATTGCAGGTAAGGAGCTAGTTACTTTAACTGATGAGACATTGACAGTAAAGGATAATGATTTAGGGTGTCATTATCCGCGACGTGATCGCCGTCCCGTTGTTCATTATGGTTTAACTGCCAAGACTTTATATCCATTCTCTAGTTATGTTTCTTATGGTGATCTATCTCCTATATTTCGAGCTTATAGTATGGTCTTATTAGATACGCTAATTCCTTACTTTGTTTCAGAAGCTATGCGAGAGTCCCAATGGTTCTTGCCATGCAAACGGGGNGACTTTATATCCATTCTCTAGTTATGTTTCTTATGGTGATCTATCTCCTATATTTCAAGCTTATAGTATGGTCTTATTAGATACGCTAATTCTTTACTCTGTTTCAGAAGCTATGCGAGAGTCCCAATGGTTCTTGCCATGCAAACGGAGATGGACGCTCTTCAGCGTATTCATACGTGGGATCTTGTCTCTTTATCTTCAGGGGTGAAGCTTGTCGGCTGTCGCTAGGTTTATACCCTAAAGTTTCTTGCAAATGGTACTATTGATCGTCACAAGACTAGACTTGTGGCGAAGGGCTGTACTCATGTACCAAGTCGTGATTTTGGTGTTACATTTATCCCTAACTACCTTTCGATTGATTATATCTCTGGCTACGAAATATTTTTGGCCTCTTCATCAGTTAGATGTGAAGACTATGTTTCTTTACAGTGATCTGGACAAGACTATTTATATGGATGCACTACTAGGCTTTTGTGGTGAGTGGGAGTATGCTGGGAAGGGATGTCGGCTGCGTAAGTCTCTTTCTAGACTAAAACAGTCACCAAGAGCCTGGTTTTCTCTGTTTAGTGGTGTAGTTGTACGTTTAAAGTTTACCAGATGTCATTCTGATCATACATGCTTCACTCGACGGAATACTTCTAGACAATTTGTCATCTTTTTTGTATATGAGGATGATATTATTATTATTAGGGATGATATTTTTGAGACTACATAGGTTAAGGAAGACCTTGGGAAGGCCTTCAATATGAAGGATCTTGGATTTCTGCGATACTTTCTTGGGATTGAGGTTACCCATAACAGCAAGGGTATTGTTCTTTCTCAGAGAAAATATGTTCTGGATCTTCTCTCGGACACTGAGATGCTGGGGTGCAAATCGACATCATCATCCATGATTCCAAACTTGAAGCTCACTACTGAATGTGAGAAGTTGAGAAATTCAACTGTCTATCAGAGGTTGATAGGTAGACTTATTTACCTAGTCAACACTAGGCCAGATATTTCATTCGTTGTCAGCCGAGTTAGTCAATTCATGCACAGGCCGTGTCAGCCTTACCTTGATGCAGTTTATCATATTCTTCGGTACCTCAAGTTTTGTCCTAGACTTGGGTTGTTCCATGCATCAAGATCTCAAACTGATTTTCTAGTCTATTATTCAGATTCTGATTATAGGGAAACGTGTGACACTTGATCTACTATAAGCTTTTGTACTTTTTGAGGAACTCATCTTATCTCTTGGAAGAGCAAAAAGAAGGCAGTTTTCTCTCGCTCGTCAACAAAGATAGAGTATCAGACACTGGCACTTGACACGTGTGAGATTATCTGGCTACGATCGATTCTTGACAAGTTAGAATTTTCAGGGACTTCTCCATCCACAATATATTATGATAATCGATCTGCTATTCAGCTCACTTTTGACTCTGTACTATACGAAAGGACGAAATATATAGAAATCGATGTTTACTTTCTTCAGGAGAAGGTTAGTTGCGGTATTGTTACTCCATTGTTTGTGAGGACCAGGTTTCGAATGTTTTCACCAAACCTATCACTCTATCCATTCTTTGGGACTCAGTTGTCAAGCTTGACTTAGTTGATATTTTTGCGCTTAACTTGAGGGAAAGTGTTGGAATTATAGTCTAATTTACCCTTATTATTACTATGTTTTGCCTAGACCAGAGGGATGTTCAAGTCACTTTATACTATCGTTTAGCTATATATACAGGGCTCTATTCTTAATTTGAGTATCCTTTTTACTCACAGATATCTCAAGTCCATGTGAACAGATGCAAGCCTGTAGACACATGTAGTCCAGAAAACACCACTGAAGTATGCCTATTGAGAACAAACATGAATTTGAATTTTGGACTAGAAGGAAAATTAAATCAGAACAGATGCGAAATTTGAATTCCAACGGGCACCAGAAATTAAATTTTGGGTTAAGAAATTTGATCCCAATTCGTTAAACAAATTTTTTCCAAAAAAATAAGGTTGGGTTTAAATTATACCCGAGGCTCGGCCAGGCCGATCGTGGTGTGGCATGGCAGTGCGCGCATACGTGTGTGGTCGAACCAAATCCCACGTAGCTGCTCACTCCGCTCATAAAAGTGTGTTACGTATTTGGGTCCATCCCATAGAGGAAACTTGACATATATATGCACAGGTAAAATTTCTTCCTCAATTAATGTGAGATTGGTGTCAAATTTTACATTGCACAACCTCTATTTCCACAATCCAAATAGGTCAATTTAGAGCCTATTGTCTCATTCATTTCTTATTCGATTTGAGCAAGTGAATATATAACGTTATTTTCCTGTAAAACATGAATCCACAAAAGTTCACTCGAAACGACAAACGGATTCCACTTTAATTTAGGCTCAAAGTCAACCAAAAATTCAGTTTTTACAACTAATAAACTGTGTTGTCCAACAACCAATAGGTAGCCTTAATTTTTAGTAGAAAAATATTGATAAATATTTCAGATAAGAATATGCTAGTGCATGATGAAGATAAAATCTGGTTGTGTTTCTGCATTATGATACAAACTAGAGAGTGAGAACTGGATTGTGACGGATTGAAGAATAGCAAAACAGGACACAGCTCAAATTATGATACTTCTAAGTTCTAACATCCGAAAAGCATAGACCGAGTGAACCCAATTAATCCATATCCATTGAACTCTATGCAAATAAATAGCCATAGTTAAAAAAAAATTATAAAAAAAAAATTCACTAAAGGAGAAGTAAAAGCAATATCTGGGATGGAAATTGTAATTTACCTTCAACTCATGAGCCAATCTTATATTTTCTTCGAGGTCACCTTTTCTACGTACCAATTCATTTGATGCAGAACTTATGACTTCGCCTTGCTTCTCATCTAGAGCCTATCACTCAAGAAAATGTTATTCATGATTATACATCATGAAAAGCAAGACAAAACATGTCAACTGCGACTGAAAAATACAATGAACACCAGAAAAAGAAAAGCTAATTATTTTCAAAAAATAGACAAACCATTCGCAACTCAGCAAACTTCCTTTCCAATGTAGAATTTTCTTTCAACAGCTGCACTTCCTAATACCATAGAGGTCAATGCATTACCTAGTAAACAGCGATGTAGAATACATATCCATGTAAACAAAGACCTTCAGGGAAAGAGCATACCTTAATGCTGGCATTTGCAATTTGTTCACGAAGAAGCAGGATTTCATCCTTTTGTGCTCTGGCCCGCGAATAAAGCTCCTATTGACAAAATTAATTAGCTACGAGAACCATGCCAACATCTTCATAGGCTAAGCATTATATATCCCACTGGCATTGGAAAAATGAGTACCATAGCCTCTTGGTCTTGAGAACAGTGTAGATTCTCGTTTCGCTTTAAATTAGTAGAAATAGAACTTGTTTCAGAGCTATGCCTGTGAAATAAACAGACGTTAATTTCAAAATAGTTCTAGTGAGAGGTATGAACATGCATGAAACACATTTTCTGGGTAAACTAGGTCCAGGAATTACCTGTTCAAAATATCAGAGATTTGTGTGTGATACCCGACACTGTTCTTCCCATTCATGGAGCTCTTACCGGAAGACATTGCATTGGCCTTTCCAAGAGCTTTTGAAGACAAAAATTTGTTGTCTGACAATTGACCTTTTCCATCATCGCCCGATGTCTTTTTCATTTCACCTCTTATAGTTCTCAAAACTTCTTAATTCTATATGATATTGACTCCCATGTGTTAGAAAGAGCCGCACTTACCAATAGTCAAGTCAGCAGAGTTTTAAGTGGATAAAGAATATGCTTTGAAAAATCTACTGTCATTAGTAAAGATGTATCTTTTTGTCAGGCACACGAGATGACTTGGAAATTATACTAACTATCCCAACAACCAAATCCTTTATTCTATAAAAAGTGCCTAAATGTATGTTTGAGTAATGGATCATTTAGCCAAGGTGACATAGGATTGCATAGCACAAGAAAAGCTAAACATCCAAGTTTAACCCAAAATTTTCCAACAATCAGATATAGCAATCTGGTAGAGCTGGAGTTTGTTGAACTGGTTCTACAGCCCAGCTCACAGAAATGGCTATGACAAGCATCCGGTCCAGTCCAAATCTAATATCACTAGGCTACAACCTTATGGCAATGCTCAAAATTAAAACCTATCCCACGGGAAAGAGCTTCAAAGCACCCCATGAGAGGGTTCAAATTTAACAATAATCTCAAAAAAGCTGAATCTCTGAGCAATTACTTGGTATGGCAAAAGTAAGGATCATCGGTACATCACGCATTCACCAACCACCACACATCGAAAATTCTTGATCCTTCACTTGATATTCTTCGGTCAATCTAAAACTATATGATCTATAGACTAACAGAAAAGATGTTCTAAAAATGGAAAAAAAAAATATGAATAATGCAACAAGTCAAAAATAAAATGAAGATTTCAGTGAACATACAGGCGAGATTCATGATAGAAATGCATTAGCCTTGATGTTTTAAGCAACTCAATATATATAAACTAAGGAATTGCCCCAGTTACTACCGAGATGTAACGGAATACAACAAAATTCGACAAGACGAACTAACTTCATCTTTGTAAAACTCGATTATTTCTTTCACATCCTAGAATTGTTGAGGAAAAATAAAAAGAAATTAAAGTTGATTACGAGTAAATAAGTTGTGCATTATAATCTTGAAACCAAGTTCCAAAAATCAGTATAAAACAGTCTCAAATAATCGAACATTTAATACCCACAAAAAAAAAATTAAGAGTAATGCTATTTAGAACTAGAAATCTAACCTGATTTCTTGACATTATGAAGTGGTTTCATCATAATGTTTTATGGACCCCACAATCAATCGAAAGGTCGCAGTAAATCAGGTTAATTTAAGACAGATTTTTAAGTCCAAATAACATTCCTCTAAAATTAAAAATTGAACAAGGAAAAAGATAATCCAATGAAGAAGCAAACCGAATGAAGTTAATATGAGTAAAAAGTTAAAAAGGAAAAAAAAAAAAAGCCACATACAAGTGACATGAACAAGAATCAAGAATCAAGATCAAGTCTGCATGAATAGGGGACTCGCAATTTGTTCACAAATAATCAATGCAAATAGAAACAAAGTCTGATTATGAGTAAAGTAAACACATGCAAAGGGCGCATTCCAGTCTTGAACCAGTTCCAATGATAATCAGTGAAGTGAAAGATACAAAGAAAACATAATTGAATACTTCACAAGAATATTAAAAAAGCAGATAAACTAATAACGAAAGCAAACCCAGTGAAGTTCAAGATTTAAGAAAGAAAGTGAGACTCACCCACATAAGTAAACAAGTGAAGAAACAAAACAAAGGCTTTTTCAAGATTCAAGAAAGAAGGGCGAGACCCAGATAAGTAAACAAGTGAAAGAAACCAAGCAAAGGCAAACTACAAGTGAACCCACCAAGAATCTAAATAAAAGATTGACTGTGAAAATTTCTGGCAATATCAAAAACTCGATAAACCGACATACAATCAAAAAATCCCATGAAAGTTCAAAGAAAAAAAAAAGCAAAGAACTTAGAGATAGAAAATGGGAATCTTTACCCTTGGTCTCTTAGCAGAATTCTGTAATAGAAAGGTGTAATAATGCCAGGTTCATCACTTCAAGAAGAGGCTTAGAGAGAGATAGAGTGGGGAAGGGGGTCTGGTTCGTAACGTTTCTTTTTGAGAAAAGTCAAACTTGGGTCGTTGGAGTGTTTTTTCTGTAACCGCAAGCTCGTAAATGAAGTGAGATAGGGACTCAGTGCGAAACTGGAGAAAATATTCGGTGCATATTAAAAGAAATCAGCGACACTGGTGAAACCAGATAAAATTTAAGGAAAATCTCATTTTATCCCTAAATAATTAATTTTTTTTACATTCTTTTCTCAAATAAATAGAAAATATTATAAAGCAGTTCACCATCTTATTTTTATTTTCGTTATTCATTGGTTTTGTGTCAAATCAATCAATTATGAATCACAAACAGATGAACGACTAAACAAAAAAATAAGACGATAGACCATATTAAAACGTTTTTATTTTTTTGAAGAATAATGTGAAAAAATTAATCATTTGCGGGACAAGCTAAAATTTTTTGTATCTTTTCAAGGGGTAAAATGGGATTTAAAAAGTTTTGACTGCTTTGTAATTATAATTAAATGAGTATTGATATTTGGACTTAAAAATCTGACATAATTTATTGACATACTGATGTGGCTTCATTGTGACCTTTGAATTGACTGCGAATTCCATCAAATATTAGAATTTGATATTAATCCAATGGTTCTAATGAAGTCACATCATTATATTAGCAAATTATGTCAGATTTTTAAGTTTCAATAACATTACTCTAATTGAATTAAAAAAATAATAATAATTTAAAAGCAATGTTACATAGGTTTAAAGTGTTGATTTCATCGATCATTGTCGTTGATTTAACTATAAGTCTCAGTATGAAAAACGTTAAATAAACTTAAAAACCTGACTTAAATGATATGATTATTATTAACTGTGAGTCCCAATAAATTTTAAAAATCATTACCTATTCAATGGTATTGATTTATTCATAAAGTCAGGTTTTAAAGTCTTTGTAGCATTATTCGTCCCAATATTCATTGAAATACATTACCTATTTAATAGTTATGATTAGTCAAGTCAAAAAATCATATTAATATTTTAGATTTAAGTAGTATTTTTCATAATTTAATGAGGACAAAATAAAAAGATTTTAAAAGATATATTTTTTATTTTAATAATATTTTGAGGATGATAAAAGGCACTTTCAGAAGTGGGATTTGTTTTTCCAGAATTGAGCTTCCAGGTGGTTCCTTAATCCTCAACAGCTGTACTGAGGTGGCTGCTTATGAGGGTAAAAGGTTAATATCACCTATAGGTGAATGCCACGAGGCAGTGGTGGTCATAAATATGGTTAATGGGATTGGACCCACTTGGTAGACAAATTGCCTTGACTTATGGGGCCTTTGAAATTTGTTGAAAAATGATTGATTAATTGAGGAAGCTAATGTTTTNAATATGGTTAATGGGATTGGACCCACTTGGTAGACAAATTGCCTTGACTTATGGGGTCTTTGAAATTTGTTGAAAAATGATTGATTAATTGAGGAAGCCAATGTTTTTTCTCAATGGCTTACTTGCAATTTGCAAAGCAAAGATTGACCCGTCCGTAAGGCCCTGTTTCTGTTTCTTGCCGTATCGGTACATTTTCATCTCTTTTTTAACAGTATTTTTATGATATCGAAATATAATTTTTTGATAATATATTTTTATTTTTTGTTTGATAAAAATATGTCACATATAAAATTTATTTATATTATTATTATTTATGACTTAATGTTTTTTAATTAATTATTATTAAGATGGTGAATAGAGATAAATAACAGCTAGACCCCACTTATACTTTATTTGTTATGTTTTTTACACGAGGGATTACTAAAATTTCAGCCCGCACTTGTCTTGCATGCTACGATGCCCCCGCAACACACGTAGAAGGGCTTATCTCATACCATCCAAATAGATAAGGAAAATTTAGAGAATGGAACCATTTTGTGAACTAATTTGGTAATAAGTCTGTCAAGGAAACTTGTTTAATATTAAGTTCATTTTTATTTTTGTTGTCCAAAATACTCATAATAATTATGTTTAATTAAAACAAATTTAAAAATTAATAACACTTAAATTATAAGAGTTTGATTGAAATTAAAATTTTCTCTTTATCACATCTATCTATATCTATAGATAGAATATGTTTATTTTTTTTTCTCTCTCACAGACACACACACACATATATACATACATATAGTAACATTAAAAAAAATAATAACATTTAAACACAAAAAATAATAACATTCAAATATAAAAAATAGTATCATTTAAACACACAAAAAAAACAACATTTAAACACAAAAAAATAATATAATTGAATATTAATATTTGAAAAAATAACAACAATAACATGCTCAACAAAAACAATAACATGATAAATATATATATATAGAGAGAGAAAGAAAGAAAGTATCAATTGTTATTTGAATTTCAAATTTATGTAAAGAAATTTATTGGCATATCTTCATTGATAGTGAATTAAGGGATAACAATTCTCAAGTTAGGAAATTAATTTAATGTTATTTTAAGGAATGATATTTTAGAGTTTTAAAAAAATAGTGGACTTAACTATTTATTAGTAAGATTAAAAAAAACTTATTTTTAAATAAATTTTTTTGACGGACTAAACTCAGTTTAAGTACCTTAAGAGGAACTGAGCCTCAATTTTCACAATAAATAATATTGTAAAATGGTATATGGGCTTTCAATAGTATATGGCAGTTAAATCACACTATAATCCCTCCACACACACTTGGATATAAATATAATATCCACAACAAAGTTGTTATGATTATTTATTATCTCATTAAAAACTGCAATTAAGCTTTTTTGGTGGGACCCCTACAAACACTTACATTCATTTAAATATAGAATGACATTAGAGAAAATATATGTACCAAGATATAAAAATTATTTGGTTGGAATAACATGAATTTCATTACCAAATACCATACAAACTTATCCTTTAAACAAACATACCCTGACAGTACCATAATTTTCTTCCTTTAATGTTGGGTTTGGGTCAGGGAAAGACCCATTAACCCAACCTAGAATACTAATAGTCCAATGCGCCATTGTTCAGACCGGCCCACCTCTTGAGCAGATCCTATAGGCCTTGTCTTGTACCCATCAAGTTGGCTCAATCCAGCCATTAGAGCGTCTCCGGTACTTACCTTCTTCGATGACCGACTCGTACTCATCCCATGAAGGAGAGGCTTTTTTTTAGTTAAATTAAGAAAGTCTCAAATTCAAAGTAAAATCTTTAATTGTCAATTTTACAATCCTTTAAAGGTTCACAATCATATTTTACACTCTTTTAAATTTGAGTTTGTTTTATTTTAAAAAATAGTTTGTCCATTAGAAATGTATATATCAAATCAATTTTTTTACTTTTGTCTTTTTACTCAAATTTGAGTAAAAGTTTGGGTAAAGACTAAAAATAGTCTAAAAGAGGGCCGCGTTCAAGGAGAACAAGAAGTTTTGATGTTTGGTGAAGACAACACCGTTTTGATAATTTTTTATTCCCAATTATTTTTCACACCCACGACTTATTCTTAAAAGAAAAACATTGTCCGTCTTTCTTCACAAGTACTGCCATGTAATTTGTTAAACTCACTTGATGGGACATTTTCAAGTACTCCAAGATGAACACACGTGTCCTCGGCGTCACTAAATTCTTTTCCTATAAACGCGACACGTACCCGTCGGATCACAAGTCCCTATTCCTCCGAGGTACTGTTCATAAGGATCATTGACATCCAGTACGTTTACATACCAACACGTATCCCTCGGGGTCGGATAGGGGGGTACATTGGTCCTACATGTATCAATCCTCCCTCGGTACCGAGATGTACCTCCGTCCAGGATGGCGTTCTCTGCTCTTGCAGAGGCTATTGATGTACAAGTCACTAACTTAGGTTAGACTAAGTTAGTTATCATGACCTTGTCTTACACAATTGGTGTCAGAAGGCAGGAGACACAGTCAATAGGGAATGGATGCGTGACATATTGTGTCACATCAGAGACAGAAAGACCGGATGCCCTTGCTGACACACGACTTGGGAAAGCAAACATTTAATTACGTCATTCCCTTGATGAGACAACATTTAATGCGGTAAGGCTCGGAAGTGAAAGGTAATAAATGTCTCTAAGACTGTACATTTATTACATCCTTGCCGAGAGGAGCTCATTGAACAGTCGGCAGGCCGATGACTTAGCCTTGGTTGCTCGGGATCCCGAGCAGTTAAAAGAGAAGACATTCCTCATAGGAATCAGTACGCACGTTGCCTGTATCTAATGATCACCTACTGACCACACTGACATCAATCATGAGTATTTGAGGTATAAATACTCCTCACAAAAGGCAAGAGAAGGAGGTGAAACATTTGCTACAAATTATACTCAGTGTTTTCTTTTTCCTCTCTCTCAAAAACTGACTTGATCGTCGGAGGGGATACGCCGAAAAACACTCCGACGCCCTTCTAACTTGTTTTTTTTTGTTGCAGAAACCTTCCTCAGCCTTACTGGATCATTCCGTTGATCCACGAGGGTCTCCCATTATTGTTCTAGGTTACCACCGAACCTCACAGACTGTTCCAAGCAGTAGGATTGACTGCTCGACTGACTCACTCGAGTTCACCAAGGGAGAGATCTGTTCTCGTGTTTATATTGTGCAAGATCCAGCACGCACAATCTGGTGGCGTCTGTGGGAAACGACTAGTTTATTCTCTATAAAGAACATTGACCATGATGAATACTCGACAAAAAGGGAAAGGTCCCTAGCAAAGAAGTCTTGAGTTACGAGCTCCATGTCATGATGGAGGAAGGAATCACGCTGATGGGAATAGAAATGTCTTTATCCAGTCAAGAGGGCCTACTCCTCAGACCAGTATGGGCATCAGGTCAGGAGGAACCGCCCCCTTGGCTCGCCAACTAGCGGAGGTGATCGAAGAAAAGTTTGGGGATCGATTACGACAGTTGGAAAAAGACAATGTAAACGTCCTTAGCCGGCTCAACGAATTCGCCGTTTCCGACGAAAGGTCGAGGGACTCATTTCTTTCTTGTGGACTCCCCGCCCGGGAGGCAGAAACGAAGGACCTAAGGAATCATTTAAATAACAAGGCAGAAAGCTCCAGGGCCCCAAAGCGACCTAGAGTCAACGAGCGCCCTCTTAACGACCATTCCAGGAAGGCAAGGCCTTTAGCACTGGACGACCTCCGAAGAGGACTGTTAAGACGGAGGAAGGAAGATGAGTCTGAGGAGGATTCAACCCTATCCACACGACGCCCAGGAAATGGGGGACCTATTGATGAACTCGGAGACTTCAGGAGACACCCCGTTGGGGAGAAAATTGATCTCAAAGTCCGGTTGGAATCCAGGAGAAAAAGTAAGACTGTTCAGGATGAGGTCGAAGACGAGGTCATACAAACACCCTTTACCAGGGAGATTGGAGAGATGGAGGTTCCAAAAAAGTTCATCGTGCCGAGGTTCAAAACTTATGACAGGCGGTCCGATTTCGAAGCTCACCTCAGGCAATACAAGCAAATGATGTCCCTGTATCATTCAGACCAACGGTTCCTCTGCCGAGTGTTTCCTATGAGCTTGGGGGACTCTGTGATGAAGTGGTTTGAGGCACTTCCCCCCAACAGTATTGGATCATGGAAGGAATTGACGAGGCAGTTCCTGGCTCGATTCATTACGGGGAGTAAGCGGCCTAAAGACGTTGGATCATTGCTAACGCTCAGACGGAGGGAATCTGAGACCCTTTGCCAGTACACCATCCGGTACTGAGAAGAGGTTAATGAGGTAGAGGGCTGCTCGGAAGTCATGGCAGCGGCGTCTTTCAGGCTCGGCTTGGCAAGGGACACGGACCTGTACCAATCCCTGACCAAAAAGACTCCCTCGGATATGGGCGACCTAATGGCCCGGATAAACAAGTACTCTAGGATCAAGGATAAGATGGGAAGCAGCAAAGACAGAACCCTCCAACCTAAGAGAAAAGAGAGGGAGCGGGAGGATACTCCCCGAAAGGGACTGCTAACCCCTTCGGGGGGTCGTTCAAAGGAGTTCACACTATGTTTAAGGAACTCATCTTCAAGTTGCTCCATAAGATCAAGCATGACTCATTCTTCAAGTGGCCGCCCAAGATGCAGAGCGATCCCTCCACCTGTGATCAAAAGGTTAGGTGTTCCTATCACTGGAATTTCGGACAACGCATCGAAAGCTGCAGGGTATACAAATTTTTCTTGGAAAGATTGGTCCGAGACGAATACTTGAAAGAATACATAGAGCCCAGATGGGAAGAAAGACAAACCCCTGCCCCGACCGAGGAACCAGACAACGTCATAGATGTAATCCATGTATGTCCGCTAGATCGCCCCACGTCCAAGGAACTCGAGTCCGATCTTAAGAGGGTAGCTTTTACAAGGAAGATAACTGAGGATGATGTGGGGCCACCCAGTAAAAGAGCTAGGATTGGCGAGCCTAACATCACGTTCTCCGACGCGGACTTGACAGGCGTGGTGACCCCTCATAACGACGCTTTTGTCTTAACCCTGAAGATAGGTAAGTTCGACGTCAAGAGGGTGTTGATAGACTCTGGGAGTTCCTCGGAGGTGATGTACTCTGACACTTTAAAACGGATGGGTCTTGGCCTCAAGGACCTCACCAAGATCAGGACACCCCTCATCGGATTCAACGGCTCGTTCGCCCTGCCCATAAGCAAAATCACATTGTCAGTTGTCACAGATCCCTTCACTATCAACACCGAGTTTGTCGTGATTGATACGGACTCTCCCTACAATGTGATCATGGCTGCATACGTTGGGAGCGGTGCACTCCACTTATCACCAGAAACTGAAGTTCGCAACGCCAGAAGGGATCATGGAGATCGAGGGGACCAAGCGTCCGCAAAAAAATTATTTTTATTCGGCTGTTAGAGCAGGGGCTTTCAACCAAGAAAAGGGGCGGGCTCCGAAAGAGATCATGGAAAAATAACAATCACAGTCCAGGCGTCCAGGAATGGATGACCCCCGGATTGACCCAATGGAACGGTCGGTGGAGGATCTTCGAAAGGTGCTCTCGGTGGAGGGAGAAAAAAAAAGATACTTCTTAGTTGGAACCGCGATGCCCGCAGCCAAACAGGAGGAGATACTAGAGTTCCTGAGGAGAAATTCAGGCGTGTTTGCTTAGAACGCAATGGAAATGACGGGAGTGGACTCCGAAATAATCACACATAAGTTACATGTTGACCCGGCGCATAAGCCAGTAAAACAGAAGCCACGACGCATGGCCTCGCATCATGCCCGCGTGGTCAACGAAGAAATCGATAAACTCCTGAAGGCTAATGCCATTCGGGAGATACAGTTCCCAGAATGACTGTCTAATACGGTTTGCACGAAGAAGAAGGGAGAAAAATGGCGTGTCTGCGTAGACTTCACAGATCTAAACAAGGTATGTCCCAAGGACGACTACCCCCTACCAAAGGTGGACCAGCTAGTGGATGCCACTGCCGGATATGAACGCATGGACTTTCTGGACGCCCGAGCAGGATATCACCAGAACCCTCTCCATCTCCCAGATCAGAAAAAGATGGCATTTATCACTCCAAAGGGAGTTTATTGTTACAAAGTGATGCCGTTTGGACTAAAGAACGCTGGGGCAACATACCAAAGACTGATGAATCGGATGTTCAAAAAGCAGATCGGCAATACCATGGAGGTCTACATTGACGATATGCTGGTGAAGAGCAAACGAAGTTGTGACCATCTGGTAGATTTGGTAGATATCTTCTCCACCCTCAGGGAGTACGGGCTGAAGCTGAACGCAGCAAAGTGCATTTTCGGAGTAAAGTCGGGTAAATTTTTTGGATATCTGGTCAGTCAGCAAGGAATCGAAGCTAACCCGGATCAGATTCAAGCAATCCTAGACATTCGGAGCCCCCGACTGTCCGAGAAGTCCAAAAGCTCACGAGGATGCTGGTAGCACTTAACCGTTTTGTCTCACACTCCTCAGACAAATGCAAACCTTTTTTCGGAGCCATAAAGAGTGTTGGAAAGGATATGTGGAGCCAAGGGTGCAAAGACACCCTGACTGGAATCAAGGAATACCTCAGGACTTTCCTGATCTTATCCGTCCCTATCTAGGGGGAAATGTTCTTCTTGTATTTATCCGTATTAGAATTTACGGTCAGCAGGGTACTTATTCGTGAGCATGAGCACCGCCAGAAGCCGATTTATTACATAAGCAAGACGCTCCTGGACGCAGAGACAAGATACCTACCCCTAGAGAAACTGGCTCTATCCCTGGTCACAACTGCAAGAAAACTAAGACATTATTTCTAGGTGCACCCAATTACCGTCCTTACCGATTAGCCCTTAAAGGCCATTTTGAGGAAAGCGGAACTCTTCGGAAGGATTTCCAAGTGGGCAGTGGAGCTGGGGGAACACGACATTCATTTCAAACCTTAAACCGCTATAAAGGGTCAGGTATTGGTGGACTTTATAGCTGAGTTTTCAGGAGAACATCCTATTCTGGAAAGACCGCCTCCTCTCGACATAGCGTCCCCAACAAATTATGAGGGATCACCATGACTTTTATGTGTGGACGGTTCGTCAAATAGTAAGGAGTCTGGGATCGGTATCTTGCTGGTCTCTCCAGATGGGATGGTCGCGGAGCAGGCCGTTCGGCTGGAATTCAAAGCGTCCAATAATGAAGCTGAATATGAGGCCCTCATCTCAGGACTTCGGTTAGCTGAGGCAACTAGAGTTACGGACTTGATCGTGCATTGCGATTCTATGCTGGTAGTCAACCAAGTTAACGGAGAGTTTGAAACAAGGGACCCTAGGATGAAGGCTTACCATCACCAGGCGACAACTATAATCCGCAGAATCAGAAAGATTGAAATCAAACAAGTGTCCCGAGATAAGAACGCGCATGCCGACGCCCTGGCTTGCCTAGCCTTGGCAGTGGAGTCCTCTCAGTCGCGCAGGATCACCATAAAATATCTTCCCACCTTCTGCATAGACCATATCCCCAAGGCAATAACCGTCCAGGACACACATAAGTCGCCCAACTGGATTGATCTCTTTCTCAGGTTCCTAACAACAGGAGACCTCCCGGAGTGTTCAAAGGAAGCAAGAAAGATAAAATTTAAAGCCCTGAGACTTTGGGTCTCTCCGGATCAGAAGCTATATCGGAGGTCTTTCTCAGGACCTTACTTACTATGTGTCCAAGAGGATCAGGTAGAAGACCTCCTTTATGAGGTACACGAAGAAATATGCGGTGGGCACTCTGGGGGGCGATCAAGGGCACACCGCATCATGTCTCAAGGATATTGGTGGCCGCGAATGCAAAGGGACGCGCACACATATGTCCAAATGCGACCAATGTTAGAAGTTATCCCCTGTAATCAGGCAAACCACGGGGGACTTGCACCCCCTGACCAGCCCTTGGCCATTCGCCCAGTGGGGACTCGACTTAGTTGGACCCCTGCCTAAGGCTCTTGGAAACAGGAAATTCCTCATTGTGGCGACAGATTACTTCACCAAGTGGGTTTGAGGTGGAGCCGTTGACTCACATCCGCGACATAGATGCTAAAAAGTTCGTCTGGAAAAACATAGTCATCAGATTCGGGATTCCCCGAGCACTAGTATCGGATAACGGGACTCAATTCATCGGCGGGCGTTTCAAGTCTTTTTGCAACAACTCGGAATCCATAATTTCTATTCCACCCCTGTTTACCCCCAAGCCAATGGGCAGACAGAAGCCTACAACAAAACAATTATCAATGGAATCAAGAAGAGATTGGAGAAAGCCAAGAAAAAATGGCCAGATGAGCTATTAAACATTTTGTGGGTGTACAAGACCACCCCTCGGTCCTCGATAAGAGAAACCCTATACTCCCCTGGCTTACGGAATGGAAGCAATCATACCTCTTGAGGTATGACTCTCGACCATAAGGACGCAAGCTTTCGATGCAGGGGGAAATAACTGTCAACTTAGACTGGATTTGGATCTAGCGGAAGAAAAGAAGGGAGATAGCCGCCTTGAGAATAACCAAGTATCAGGAAAAGATTTTCCAACTTCACAACAAAAGGGTCAAGGCGCGAGAGTTTCAAATCGACGATCTGGTCCTCAGAAGGATAACGGCCAATACCCGTGACCCAACAGAAGGAAAAATGGGACATAACTGGGAAGGACCTTACAAAGTGATATCTATCAGAGGCTCCGGGTCATATAGATTAGAAGATATGGATGGAAAACTTGTAATGCGACCTTGAAATGTGATGAATCTAAAGAAATACTATTTTTGAGTATTATCTCCTTCAGTGCTCACCAACGGTAATATTAAAGGGTAAGGCCCTGGGGACAGAGTTCAAGGACTCCTGCCTCGAAGCACGCACAGGAGCAAGCCTCCTAGAAGGGTAAGGCCCTGGGGACAGAGTTCAAGAACTCCTGCCTCTGAAGCACACACAGGAGCAAGCCTCCTGGAAGGGTAAGGCCCTGGGGACAGAGTTCAAGGACTCCTGCCCCGAAGCACACTCAGGAGCAAGCCTCCTGGAAGGGTAAGGCCCTGGGGACAGAGTTCAAGGACTCCTGCACCCCGAAGAAAAACACAGAAGCAAGCCTCCTAGAAGGGTAAGGCCCTGGGGACAGAGTTCAAGGACTCCTTGCCCCCTAAGCACACACATGAGTAAGCCTCCTGGAAGGGTAAGACCCTGAGGACTGAGTTCAAAGACTCCTACACAAAAAAGAAAAAAACAATAAATGCACGCAAGAAAGTATAAGTATTCCAAAAAAGCTTTATTTCAAAAAGAGGGGTTTTGCATCCCCAAGAGCTATAGGAGAAAAAAGTACAATCGAAAAGAAAAGAGCTTTCATCTGGCCCCAGACATCTCTAAGATATCGCCCGAGGGCGAATCAGCGTAAAAAGGTTGAGCAGCTTCGGGAGCAAGCAGAGTGGGAGGTACTTCGGCAATAGAGAGTGCCTGAGGAATATTATGATCAGGGGCCTGGTCCGGCAGGGCTTCATCAGATAAGTCCACAATTACCGCCTCGGGCGGATCTGCCAAAACTTGCATCGGCGTTGGAATCGCGCCCTCGGCAGCAATCTTGGCTTTGGCCTGTTCCATCTCTGCCGAGGGCACGTATTTGTGCATCTGGAAGAGTGGGGAGTCTAGAGGGATCGCAGCAGACTAGAGCGCCTTGTCCCATCCCTTCTTGAAGAACTTTTTGTTATTTTCCTCAAGAACGGGGAGCACGTCATCGACGAACTCTTCTCGGAGTTGCTCCTCAGACTTCATATTCTCTACCTCAGCCCTGATCCTGTCTAGCTCCTGGGTCAGAGTCATACAACTTTCCTCTGAACCAACAGCCCTCTCCTTTGCCGTAGAGAGCCATTGCGTCTGCTCTGTAATCCTCCTCTTAGCGTCAGTCAAGGCAGCACTTAGCTTTTCAGCGCCGACCTTCGCCAACTCGGCATCCTTAAGGAGTTGTTCGATTTGAGCAGCCTGCCCCACGAGGGTGGAATCCCTGGCAGCGACATCCTCCTTAGCACTGACGAGGGCTCCCTCAGCTTCTTTCTTCTGCTCTCGAGGCCGCTGGAGGTCCATCCTAGCCCCATGATACCGCATCGCTATTATAAAAATTTGTTGGGTGGCCTGCAAAGGAAAGTGCATGTCAATAAAAAGGGAAGCAGCTAGAAAGACTGAAGCAAGAATGAACTTACCACCAGGGAATTCTGGATGATAGAGCGAAACAACACGTTCGTTAATCTCCTCCTGTGAGCCACCATGCTGGCCTCAAAGTGCAGCGTCTCTCCCACTGCGTTGGCAACATGGGGGTCCTGCAAAATGGAATCGTCAACCCTGATCACCCGATTCATGTGATCGGTCGTCCGAGGATTCCACTCCCCGGCTTCCACCGTCTGAGGAAAGGGAAGGGGAGTCTGCTCCTGCTGCTGTGGAGAAGGAGGTAACCCACGGCCTCTCCCGCTTTGCTGCTGAGCGGAGGGAGCCCTGGATCCCTTGCCCAGGCCATCGGGCCTTTGTTTAATCCTCCTCTCCACCTCGACTTGAGGATCTCGGTCGCGCACTTGGCCCCGACTAACGGCCCTTGAAGGTGGAGTGGCGCTAGTCCCTGTAGGTGGGGGGCTGCTTGTTGACCCACGCCCCCGCCCAGCAGCGAGGGCTTGCCTCTGCCTCAAGAATCCCAGATCAATGCGGGGCGTGCTGGACATAGCTATTTCGAGGGCGTCCTCGACATCTAGAGATTGGAGGATTTGGAAGTCAAACCACGAATCTCTCCCCGAAGTCCCCACCTCGGCGTGAGAAGGAACCAAGTCCTCTATGACCCCGAGCTCTTCAGCTTCACCCTCTACTTTTCCCTCCGTAGCCCGGTCAGGGTCTTCCTCCAAGTTTTCCTCGTCCTCTTGCCTCACTGCCTGATCGAAGAGTTCAGACCACCGCGAAGGCTCGAAAGGCTGGGGAAGCTGTGAAAACTTTTTATATCGGGGAGTGTAATTCAGGAGGATGTGGGCAGCCCAGCCGAACCCATCGTCACCAGTAAATCTCCAAATAGTGACTAGGTCCGCAAAGTTTACCAACGACCGAGGTGGAGGAGCTGTTTTCCGAGGGGAGATGTCTGCACACAAACAAAAGAGAGGGAAATGAGTTATGAACTCTTCTAAAAAAATCTAAAAAACAAAATAATAGATCCGAAGAAGTCGACGTACTTGTCGTTCTCCATTCCAAAGGGCATAACAAGCCGTTGTACTCGGGACCGGCACCCCTCTGCCAAGATCCCTTGAAGATGAGTAGGTCATCCTTGTACCCCTTGTTTGAGTCGGGAAGGTGAGTTACGAGGTACATAGATGGGTCCCTGACTTTGAGATAGAAGTTTTGTTGAGGCATGACTCTTAAAAGGGAGTAGCAAAAGAGGACATCGTTCAGCCCAACGTNTGTCCGAGTCGGGAAGGTGAGTTACGAGGTACATGGATGGGTCCCTGACTTTGAGGTAGAAGTTTTGTTGAGGTATGACCCTCAAGAGGGAGTAGCAAAAGAGGATATCGTTCAGCCCAATATTTATCCCGAGACGCTTGTTGAGCTCTAAGACTCCCATAATTATCCTGAAGACATTAAGGCAACACTGCCCGGGGAAGAGGTGGAAATAAGAGAGGAACTGGAGGAGCAGAGGGGGCAGAGGGAACCTAATTTCGCCCTCTATGACGGCTTTGGTATAAAAGGGCATCTCATCCTCGGCCCCGAGGGTACGGAAATGCACAGTCGGGTTATATTCCTCTATGTCTACATACGGGGGGATGTTGTACTTGACCCTAAAACTATTAATTTGCTCGCCCCCTTTTACTTTATACTTCCCTGGCCTCAAAGAACTGGCCTGAGGATTCTCGGGGGCAGGGTGACGACGGGGCATCTCCAAAAAGTGATAAACATTGAATAAGGAGGGGTTTTTTTCACGAAGATCCCCAAGGAGGCTTCTTGAGGATTGGTCGCTGAGTAGCAACCAGAAACGCCTCTAGTTATTGGAAAACCAAAAAGAAGAGAAGAGACGGAGGGCGAAGAAAGGGAAGATACAAGGACTCACCAGAACGTAAAAGGAAGTTTTTTCTTGAAACTTGAAGCGACTCCTTCCTTCAAAATGGCCAGAAGTAAGGATGAGTCTACTGGCCTTAAGACTCTGGTGAAAGATTGGACAGTAGACGACGAAAGGAAAGGGATCTCCGGCGAGTTTTAGGCAATGACTCTCTGAAAATGGCAAAGTGAGAGGGGGAGAGAGGAAGCTCATTTATATAGTACTCCTCCCCATCATTTGGGCATGAAGCACGAAGAGGCACATTTAATGCGCACGACCTCCGAAGCAGGGGAAAACGACTGAAGGTAATGATAANCATTTGGGCACGAAGAGGCGCATTTAATGCGCACGACCTCCGAAGCAAGGGAAAGCGGTTGAAGGCAATGATGAAATAGTTGGGGTAATTGCAGAACCCTTCGTCTCCTTACGATGCGTGTCTTCGGTGTCAGGAGATCGAAGGCTGGGGGGGCAGTTGATGGGACATTTTCAAGTACTCCAAGATGAAGACACGTGTCCTCGGTGTCACTAAATTTTTTTTCTATAAACGCGACACGTACCCGTCGGATCACAAGTCCCTGTTCCCCTGAGGTACTGTTCATAGGGATCATTGACATCCAGTACGTTTACATACCGACACGTATCCCTCGGGGTCGGATAGGGGGGTACATTGGTCCTACATGTACCAATCTCCCTCGGTACTGAGATGTACCTCTGTCCAGGATGACGTTCTCTGTTCCTACAGAGGCTATTGATGTACAGGTCACTAGCCTAGGCTAGGCTAGGTTAGTTATCATGACCTCGTCTTACACAATTGGTGTCAGAAGGCACAAGAAAGCAGGGGACACAACCAATGGGGAATGGACGCGTGGTATATTGTGTCACATCAGAGACAGAAAGACCGGATGCCCTTGCTGACACACGAATTGAAAAAGTAAGCATTTAATTACGTCATTTCCTTGATAAGATAGCATTTAATGCGGTAAGGCTCGGAAGTGAAAGGTAATAAATGTCTCTAAGGCTGGACATTTATTACATCCTTGCCGAGAAGAGCTCATTGAACAGTCGACAGGCCAATGACTTAGCCTTGGTTGCTCGGGATCCCGAGCAGTTAAAAGAGAAGACATTCCTCATAGGAATCAGTGCGCACGTTGCCTGTATCTAATGATCACCTACTGATCACACTAACAACAATCATGAGTATTTGAGGTATAAATACTCCTCACAAAAGGCAAAAGAAGGAGGTGAAATCTTTGCTACAAATTATACTTAGTGTTTTCTTTTTCCTCTCTCTCAAAAACTGACTTGATCGTCGGAAGGGATACGCCAGAAAACACTCCGGCACCCTTCTAACTTGTCTTTCTTTGTTCCAGGAACCTTCATCAGCCTTACTAGATCGTTCCGTTGATCCACGAGGGTCTCCCATTATCGTTTCAGGTTACCACCGGACCTCACAGGCTGTACCAAGCAGTAGGGTTGACCGCTCGACTGACTCACTCGAGTTCACCAAGGGAGAGATTTGTTCTCGTATTTATATTGTGCAAGATCTAGCACGCACATCACTCATTTTTCTGAGATAGTTTGAATATAACTTGCTCATGAAAAGACAAAAGATATGCATTTAAAGAAAATGTTTTGGAAGGTTCTAATAATTTATTTTTGGATTATATAAAATATTTTTTTGGAGTAATTATTCAAGCTACACTCATTTGGTGTAATTTTTCATATTTTTTTTTAAAAGTAAAATAATCCATGTTTTGATACGAGTTGTTGTATATGCAACATTATAACCAAATAAGCCATATTTGATGAATCTAAAATCCCTTCATCCCTATTGGGGCAAGTCGAGATTCCTCTTGACAATTCATTGGTCATATTATTAGAGATTTATCGCTCGTGAATATTCTAGTCCCAACGTAAAAGACTTATTTTTGATCGAACTGGAGTGAAAATTAGTTGAAATGTGTATAATCTGACCCAAAAACCTATGATCGTTAAAAAAAAAAAAGTCAAGGATTCCTCTCTAGGCCTTGATGGGAAGTTTCACTCTATTCCTTCGTCCTTCATTGTTCATGTAATTAATATGTCAATTTAAGCTTATCATCCTAAATAATTGGCATGATACTTGTTTGGTTTTGTCCGCTGATTTAGAACACCATGGCCCACAAATGTTCTTTGTGTGTAAGGTTTTTGTTTTTGGTAAGTCTTTTGTGTGTAAGGTTACTAGAGGTGAAGGGGCTAGAATTTAAGGTCATAGTGATTGGACAATGTTGAGCTTATGTGATTATTGAGATAGAACAATTGAGCTTAGACACCTGATTTATCAATGGTAAAGTATTTGAATCCTATTACATCTCTAATAAGGTTAGGGTTGTGGACTTGTGGGGATTCAAAATGTTGGTGAACGCTGATGATGGGCTTGTGAGTTAGTGGAGATAACTAGGTTCCGAGTTAGAAAGAATTAATGGAAAGGAGGTGGTGGTTGTAAGGTTTTGGATGGTGGAGAGGTGATGGAGTCCGTGGCGACTACAAAAGGCTTAGAATAGTGGGGGGGGTGTTAGAGGGATTTTTTTTAAGAAATATTTTTAGTATTTTCTTGAATTACGGGTAAATAAGTAATTTTAAAAAATATATACCATAACAATAAATCCAACTAGTTGATCTGTTGACCACGGGAAGAATACAACTAATGGTATTCACCATACCCTCGAGTAAAAATTAAGGTATTCCATCTTTTTATCCGATATTTTATGGAAGAGATTTTTCTTGGCTTACCTTATTCAATCAAGTATATTATTCCTACTCGTATTCTGTCCAAAATAATCGGGTGAACACAATATTTTTTAGTTATTAATTTTTATATTATTTTAATAATTCAATTAAATAACCTACATCAATTAATAAACACAATAATATTTAAAATGTTAAAAATTTAACACATTTATATATATATGCAGGTAAGAAGACGAAATTTTTATAGATATTTTGTATTCTTGCCCGATTTTTGCGGAATACCAAATTTTTTTCCATTGGTCTGTCAATTTTTTGTGGTAGCCTATCAATAGGATAAGTTTAAGTCAAAATATTTGGGTAATCAAAAATTTGAACTCCCCTAAGTACAAATCCAAAAAATAAAAGAAATTTAGTCTATGTTTAGTTATAACATGCTATATCATTTTTTTTTTGTTCAACGGTAAACTGTGTCTGACTTAACTTATGCGCACGTCAAATGATCTTCTTCTTGGTCTAGTCAAACGTAGATTATTTATACCGAGATTATGATATTTATAATGGTTACATTTTTGATGACTTGACTTTAAAAGATGCCAAAATTCAAACTCAAAGATACTACAAAAATTTGCTCTCAAAATTAGGTAAGAGTAGCAAAGCTCACATTAGAAACTATAAGGACTAGGGGGTGTAATTTGGGTAGGCCAACCTGAATTTAATTCGAATTAAACCTGAAAAAAATAGGGCTTGAGTTATAATTTTTAATACTTTGGTTGAGTCTGGGTAAAAAAATTCAACTCAAATTGAATTTGGACAAGTCTCAGGTTGTCAGGTTGAACCCGAATATACATAAATATATAAATATATTTAACTAGAATTAATATTTATTTTCATTATTTAGAGTTCAGACTTTCATTCCACTTCAAGTCTTTATCCATGTGCCTCCATCACTCTCATATCCCTCTCTCACTTGTTACTCCTCTCTCAATCGTCATTCGTCTAAGTCGTCTTAGACTTTTGACCTCTTTCTCATCGATCACTCCTCCCTCCCTCTCTCACTCTCTCTCTTTATTTGCTCTTCGCCTTTCATCTTAGATCACTTGAAAAATTTAGATCTATATTTAAAAAAAATTTAAATCTACACTTCAAAAAATCAACATAAAATTGAGTAACTCAAACACAACCCAAATTTTAACTAGAAATCAATTTGAATTAAGTAATCTGAATTCAATCCGAACCCATTCGAATTAAAATTGGACAATACTTGAATTGAGTACCTCGAATTAAGATAGGGTCAATGTTAAGATTAAAATTAAAAATTATATACTTAAAGTTTACCGTTCGATCCGCCCAAGTTGCACTATCGAGGGCAACTATTGACATGTTCAGAAGCCACAGGGGTCGTAGTGTATGTTACTAAACAGAAAAAGCACATACGTAAAATTCCAACTGGTCCACTCCATTGTAACAGTATCTCTCACGCCATCTTCCTTTCCCTTCTCTCTCTCTGTCTCTCCCACACACAGTTAAATCGTCGGCCATTTTCCGTTCACCACCTCAACGACGTCATTTTGATCATATAAATGTCGCAGCAGCAGCAGCAGAGTAATATTCCGGTGAGCGAAGTCTATTGGTCTCTGGTCGCGAAGGCCGACAAGAAATTCTCCAAAATTAGGGATTTGCCCTACTACGAACGCAACAGGTCAATCCATTTCTCTCTCTATCTTCCGTTTGTTTCTAGAGAAAATTGCGTTTTCTAATTGTACTGAGAATTTGAGTTTACTGCTACGGTGTTTGGTTGTCAAGAAAAACGGATGAAAATATATACAAGTAAAAGAAAAGAAGAAGAATCTGAATCATGGATTTATTATTATATATTCGTCGCCATTGTTATTATGCATGAAAATTTTGTTGACAGTGTTATTGTAGTCATCCGCATATATAATTAGCTAAAAACGAACACAGTGAAAATAAATAAAATCAGAAAGTATTTTGCTGGTGAGAAAAAAAAGATGAAATCTAATAGAACAGGAGACAATATGAAGTATTGATACAGCATTGTTGTGCGATTTTGTTTTATACAACTTGAATTTGATAAGAAAGGAACCCTCACACAAAGAGGATTTAAAAAAGCAGTTTCGCTTCTAGTTGTATCGAGAGAAATTTCTCAAAAGTGGTTTTCCATACTCTCCTAAAATCTAATCTGTTTGGTTGCCTGTTAGATAGAGGAAACAGAAGAAAAAGAAAAAGCAAAGAAAGTCCCATCATGTTTAACTCTATCTCTCACACACATGCACACACATATTGATACCTTCTCTAACCAAGGATCTTGTAACTGGGCGATTCACCGGCAAATCAAGTTCCAGAATCTGCTTCTTACCCTTGTTACAATTCTTTGAGCGACCTATTGTGAATTATAATCAAACTCATCAAAGGGAGCTTGACACCTTGGACCTCGTTAGAGAGAGCTCCAATCTCTATATTTATGATTAAAATTCGGCTTAGGGTTTTTATTAATTCTAGAGTCCTTTAAATAGGACTAGTCTCCTTACAAATATAGGAAACCTATAAGTTAGGCTCCTTATAACCTAAATCACTGACAGACCTAATTAGGAGATAAGTCTCCAACTAAGCAACAATAACGTTAAAAACTAAATAACAAAACAAAACCTAAGCCATATAATTCCAGCTACTTATTTGCCACACCTTCTATAAGAGCAACCCACAAAGGAGTCTATAACACATATATGTGTGTGTATATATATATATATCTGTATATTGGTCTAGTAATCTGTAATCAAGCATTCTGATTAGATCATTGTCCTCAACTGCATGGCCATATTAGTTATAATTGACTAATTAGTCCACGAGTTTTAAAATGACACTGTCCTCCATTTTGTTGTAAATCCAACATGTGTAATGGCCTCAACAGTGACGCCACCTCAGGACAAGGGGGTCATCCCTGTGCCTCCCCCTTCTTCTCCCCCTCGAGGGACGGGTTCCTTTAATCTTCATTTTGTTTTGTTTATAGATTATACGAGTCCCTCAAAGTATTGATTATTCCAATGTGGTCCCTCTGAACCATATGCCGCCCTTTGGTTTATTCTTGATTGATCTTTGTAGTTTTAAATTTCTGACTTCCTTCCTGTATGATCTTAATATCATGTTGTCTGTTTTGATAGGAAACAAAAGATTTATTAATTTGCAAGTAATACATTGTACAGTAGCATAGGATGGATAAGATGTCCATCGTAAAGGATAAAAAAGGCAAAAGCAATACATAATGACTATGAGTCACATAAAGCTTTCCATCTTTCCAACAAAATGAAAAAAAAATGGTGTGAAATTCCTTCAAAGTCCTTAGTAATCGAAGCCCAAAAGAATGCCAAAAAGTAATTTTGATTCCGTAGGTCTTCTGCCGGCTCTCCTTACTCCTCTAATATTTAGATATTAATATTATGTTATCAAGAAGAGTGGAAATGGAAATTTTACGTAGTTATTTCTTTGTACTTTGTGAAGTTTCATAAGAAACTGATCTTCCATGAATTTTATACTATTTTCTTGATGGTCCTACACTTNCGCATATATAATTAGCTAAAAACGAACACAGTGAAAATAAATAAAATCAGAAAGTAGTTTGCTGGTGAGAAAAAAAAGATGAAATCTAATAGAACAGGAGACAATATGAAGTATTGNCTTCATTGACAGTCAAACACGTACTTCTGTGACTAATAAATCAGCTTTACCAATTGATGAAAAATCAACAAAATGAAGATTTTTTGTTAAACTTTGCTTTGTAGTTTATGTAATTTGCCTCATTGGTCCAGTAATTACAATGANTTCATTGACAGTCAAACACGTACTTCTGTGACTAATAAATCAGCTTTACCAATTGACGAAAAATCAACAAAATGAGGATTTTTTGTTAAACTTTGCTTTGTAGTTTATGTAATTTGCCTCATTGGTCCAGTAATTACAATAACTCTAAACTATGTATATTGTGCATTTGCACTAGATATGGTACGTACTTTCACAAAGTTTTTAAAGTGTACACCCAATTGTGGAAGTTTCAACAAGAGAATCGACAGAAGCTGGTGGAAGCAGGGCTCAAGAGATGGGAGATTGGAGATATTGCGTCTCGTATTGGTCAGCTTTATTTCGGGCAGTATATGAGGACAAGTGAGGCAAGTTATCTCCAAGAGTCATATATATTCTATGAAGCCATCCTGACTAGGGAGTATTTCAAAGATGGTGTGTTTCAGGATCTGAATCTTGTCAACAAACAATTGAGGTTTCTTGCTCGGTTTTTGACGGTTTGTTTAGTGTTGGGCCGGCGAGAAATGGTCTATCAGTTGGTAAATCAGCTCAAAATGTTGGTTGATGAGTGCAAGAGGACTTTCCAGGTTATTTGCTTGAAAATGTTTTTGTGACATCTACATTGCAGTGCTTTTTTCTCATAATCTGATTTTTTTTGGAGCCACATTTGTACATCCTAGTATTTATACTTCACTGTTCTTCCTGTAATGGTTTAGATAAAATTATTATTCATCGTTGTGGAATATCAAAATGGAATCTTTTTGAGGGGGATGCCTCATGGAAGTGAAATTGCTTCATCATGTTCAATTTGACATTGAAAGCTAAATCTTATCTAATCATCAATATATGGCCATTAATAGAGGTGGGATTCTTAACCTAAACTAGTTTGGATTTTTTCTAGCACAGTATGTTATTTGGCTTTGGAGTTTTGCAATGCCTCATTGCTGATAAGGAACTGGTGCAAAACCGTGACTTGTGGAGCACAATGGAAAATTCTACACATGGATGTGGTGAAGTGTCTTATTTTCCTCCTGGTTTTGGAGGGTCCACTCGGATGCATGATGAAAATTTAATTGCTATGTTTTGGATGGTCAGCACAAATTTTCGTGGAAATGAAATGATTGTAAATTCAAGGCTTTTACTTTGAAATTATTAATAAAATGTCATTGTGAACTGTTTAAACCAATGAAATGTCCTCGCAGCCTGAAAGAGTAATACTTTACTATTGAATATGTACATGAAGCCTGCTTTTTTTCTGATGCCCCTTGCTGTTTGATAATTGAATTTGGTTTCTATTTGATGGCAGACTTTCAATCTCTCCTCACTATTAATTGAATGCCATGATTGCCCAAAGATATCATTTGACATGTGCTTCCCTTGTAGACAGTTTGCATAACCTTCAAATGATCTTCTATTCAGGAAACTGACTTTAAAGAATGGAAGCTGGTGGTTCAGGAAATAGCTAAATTTCTGAAAGCTGACCCACCTTTTATGAATATCAGGCCTTTGAGATATAGTATTGTGTTGGATCTGCATCCAGATTCTATTGCTAACACAAAAAGAAAACTAAGATTAAGCGATGCGATACTCTGCAGCTACCACCCTAATGAGGTTTGTACCCTTTAGTATATGAAATTTATAGTTTGTTCAGTTTAGGTGTTCACATAGAAAATCTAAATGGATATTTTGGTGCTAACATTTTTTGTTGGTTTGACTTATGATATAGTGGTCTTGATTAATTCATTGAATTCTGACCATTCCACTCTCTGTGGCTTTTTTCTTTTTCATTCTTGGACCAGATCAAGTTTTCGGAGCTTTCTCTTGACACTTTCAGAATGCTCCAGTGTCTGGAGTGGGAACCCAGTGGCTCCTTTTACCAGTTTAGTGGAGCTCATTCAAGTGGGAATGGCAACATTGCTCAGAATGGGGCCCCAGGGCCTAGTCGAGTTAATTACTCACAAGATATAACTGATCCAACTTTGCCACCTAACCCATGCAAAGCTGTCTTATATCATCCATCAATTACACATTTCATGGCAGTGAGTATCTACTAACAATCTGGTTTTTCAAGCTATGCACTTCTTTATATTGAAAGTTCAATGTTTGGGCTTTTGGGGTGAGTTGGTAGGTTGCACTTCTTTTTACACTGTTTGACATCTTTTACTGTGCCATTATTAGTATGGTAGAAGCTTTGGTTCGACTTAGAATCATGACAATAGTGTATAAAATGCCTTACTTTCTGAGTCTTTTTGCTGAAGTATATGAGTGCAATAAGTTTAGAGGTAAACATATTCTGCACAAATTCCCTTTGTTAACAGCAAGAGGTTTACATGTGCTCGTGCTTTCAATGGCAGGTTCTGGCTACAGTTTGTGAGGAGCTTCCTCCTGATGGAGCTCTCCTAATATATCTATCTGCTTCAGGTAATACATACCCCACTTGTCTTCCTGACTGGTTTTTACTTTTCATCAAGTCTGAGGCATTCAGATTCTTCATATGACTCATGTTTATATTGTTCAACTTGCTTCAGGCAGCAATGTGCATGCTGTGCCATCTCTGTCCTGTGCTGGAACTTGTATATGCAATTCCGAAAACATGTCNCTTTTCATCAAGTCTGAGGCATTCAGATTCTTCATATGACTCATGTTTATATTGTTTAACTTGCTTCAGGCAGCAATGTGCATGCTGTGCCATCTCTGTCCTGTGCTGGAACTTGTATATGCAATTCCGAAAACATGTCCAAGATCTCATTCCACTCTCCACCTGAGAGCCCAAACTCTTCTCCTGAGCAAAGCAAAGGGGACTGCTTACATTACCATACTGGTGGCTTGCATATTGGTGCTCGCGGAAATGGAGGTATTCCAAAAAGAATAAAAACCAATACACAGCTTAAGAGCAACTAACTAAGTCATGCGTCTAGGCAGCGTTCTCATCACTTACAGGCATCTCTCAATGTAATTGTTTGTTAATCAGTTTTTCTTTTTCTAGGCTGTTCTCCAATAATAAGGTGCATATCGACTTATGCAACTTGTTAGACAACGTCTCACATTAATTAAATAGCGCTTCCCAAACTAGTATATTAGCATTCTTGCTCTCTCTACTCATTGCCTATTGATTTTGAGTTAAATGCTTTATGATAGGGAGGGTTTTGGTCAAGGCTCAATTTTATCGATCTGGGAAGTGATTCCTCTTTTGTTCATGTATTCATGTACACTTGCAACTGGGGTTTGCATGTGCAGGGAGTGATAGTGTCTCCCACTTCAGTGAAAGGACACTTTCCAAACTAGTATATAAGTCTGTGGCCTATTTACTTGTTGCCAATTGGTTTGGGTTGAATATTCTAACAACTCTCGGGTCCAGTGAACCTTTGTTAGTGTTGATGGCATCATTTAACTCATCATACTTACATTGTTGAGACAGATGATTTACCAATTAGGTTATTCACCAAGAGCTTCCTGATAGTTCTTTGACATGCTGTGATTCCAATCCTCTTCTCTCTCTCTCTCCCCTTACAAATCCCCGTTTCTATTTATGTTCTACCAAACTTTGGCAGCATAGGCCCTTGCCTTTTGTCCTTCTCTTGGTTTTTCTTTCCTGCTGCTTCTGTCATTGAGCCTTTAGAAAATCAACTTTCAACCCTTCCTCTCCTGTTGTCTCTTTCCTTTTCCAGTCTTTTTCTCCTGTCTCTCTTTTCCTCTTTCAAGAGTAAGTTATAGTGGTTTGTTGATTAATTTGCGTCTTCTCTACACTTAACCATTGCCTCTTTAGTCTCTTTATAACAAATTATGTCCTCATATGCCTGATCAATATTTGAAATATAGATGCTGCAGCTGGTCATTTGTATTCATTGCTGCTGTTATTGTTTTGGCATACATATGAAAATGTTGGGACAAAATGATTGTACCGGTCATATTATCCATATAACCAACTGTTTACTGCTCGATAGAATGTGAAAATCACTAAATTTTTTGGATGGGTTATTTATCATACAATGAGGTCATTTGATGTAGCAGATACATGTGAGAGCTGTAAGCTAAAATATAGGAGATCTCGTACTTGGCAACAGTTATCTCTCAAAACAATAAGGATGCCAAAGCAATTGAAAACTCTTGGTGAACTGAAGGTTGTGGTTCCAAAGATGAAGAAGCAGAGTAAATAATGGACCTTTGGTTTTCAGTCGATGATGCACAGTGGGCCTCTAGGTAAACAAATGAGACTGGTCCAGTTTNTTCAATTACTGTTTCGTTTCGGAGTGTTGAAATTCCGAAACGTTTCGGACGTGTCTACACGACATTTTGATCCTTGAATGAGGGTCATTTGATGTAGCAGATACATGTGAGAGCTGTAAGCTAAAATATAGGAGATCTCGTACTTGGCAACAGTTATCTCTTAAAACAATAAGGGTGACAAAGCAATTGAAAGGTTGTGGTTCCAAAGATGAAGAAGCAGAGTAAATAATGGACCTTTGGTTTTCAGTCGATGATGCACAGTGGGCCTCTAGGTAAACAAATGAGACTGGTCCAGTTTTGCAATGAAGTCCTTGTGTTGGAATGGAGATGATTGAGTTCTCTAAGAAAGGGAGGTGAGAAATAGCGATGACTGTCTGTAGAATTTCTTTATAATGAAAAAGTGAGGGCACCATCAAGCTTCCAGACTAGTTGGAATGTAGACGACTGATTTGGTGGTTGACAGCATTCTTTTGATCATTCTCTTTCTCTTCAGGTTGATCAGGCGATTCATTTCAGTCAAGGAAAATGTTGAAGAGACCAAGGGAATGGTAGTTAATATGTGTGCACTCATAACTTCAAATACTCCTCCAAGTTTCNTCAGTCAAGGAAAATGTTGAAGAGACCAAAAGCGGAAGGGAATGGTAGTTAATATGTGTGCACTCATAACTTCAAATACTCCTCCAAGTTTCTTCTGTTGGGTGTTTTGACATGAAGTTCCATGTTATCTTTAATAGAATGCAAGCTTGACATCGAGCAAATCACTTCTAAAGTTTGGCATGCAAAACATNTCTTCTGTTGGGTGTTTTGACATGAAGTTCCATGTTATCTTTAATAGAATGCAAGCTTGACATCGAGCAAATCACTTCTAAAGTTTGGCATGCAAAACATGTTGTGAAATTCCAGTAGGTCATTGAGAAATCCAAATCCACAGTGAGGGCCAAAATGGGCATTGTTCAAATAATACTCTGAGTCTTGCAATCTTATGGTGGATAGCAATCCATGAAGTCGATCACAAGAATAAAAATCCGCTCTTCATAATTTCTTGCAGGAACTAGGATGAAAAGGTGAACTGCGCGGGTGCCTTCACATTACTTCTATTATCAAGGACACAGAGAAAAGGTAGAGGACTTAAATATGTAGGGAATACTTAACATCATTTAGCTCAACAGAAATTGTGTTCTGGTTGTTGTTGCAGGTTAACGGTTCTAGAGGGGGTAAGATTGGGGAAAGGTGGATGTGAATGATAAGTATCCAAATTTATGCAATAATTGTACGCAAAATTCTGGGCTTGCTGAAATAGTAGGGCTAATTTTTTTTGGTTCAATTGCTACCTCAGTAGAGAAAGCTGTCTTGACAGATTGGTTGATTATCTGTGATAAAACTTCTAATTCATTTTGGTTATAGATATATATTTTGATGAATAATAGCATATGAAGAAAAACATAATTTTCATGGGTTTTCCCATTCTAAATTTCTCGTTAACACTGCACTTCATGTTTGTTGATTCTTCTGACTCTTATGCTCTTCTTTTGTAGAATCACCAAAGAATGTGCCTAATCTTGTCAGTTATTATAGATTTGCTTCTACCAGCATTGAAGTATATTTATCCTAAGATGATACATTCTTTTCAGGTTTGAATTGCATTTATCCTTGTGATTTAATTCCATTTACAAGAAGACCTCTTTTTCTGGTTGTTGACAGTGACAGAAGTAAAGCATTCAAGGCAAGTATCTTAACACAACTCTTTGTTTAAGAACTCATGAGTTTCATATGCAGCAGTTTGAGACATGGCCATGATAATATGAATGGTGATTTCGTGCCTATACAACGAGCTTTTTTTTTTGAATGTAGTTTTATTTGAAAAAATAAGATTTGTTGATGTACTTGTTGTATATAAGTCTCGGAATTTTTTGATTTATTTGTTTGTTAGGCATAGCTAATGGGAGCACAAATGTTTCCTCTGTAAGAAGTTTAATTATAAACAAATCAATATAATAAAAAAGAAGGTTAGATATGAAAATTGTGTGGTTTTGGTTGCTTAACCAGCCCCCTCTCCCCGCCAAAAATCCCCACCCCAAAAAAAGTGCAATTTGGTTAAGGAGTGGCTTGGACTTTATGAGAATTTGTTGATATTTAAATTGCCTAATACTTCAAAGGGGCAAGAGACAAAAAAGTGGGTCTAGTTTGAGGAGAGTTGACATTCGAATAACTTTTGTATATTTGTTCAATTAAGTTCCAACAGCTTGTAGCACAAAATGTGTGACAAAAAGCTTTATCATGACTCATGACCACCATATGAAAAGATTTTGTTTGAGGAGATCATTGCATTCATATTAAACAACTCAAAATTAAGAGAATTTAGTACTTGGGGAGGGAAGGCTTTCCAAACTCTCCACCCCTAAATTAATTGGTATAATACAGAGTGTTAAACAACCATCTATTCCAAAATTTAAACCGTTAGAGAGGATGTAACTTAGATATTTATACTTTAAAACACTCCCTAATGCGTCGACTAGATTTTGGGCATATCACGTGAATTTTTTATTTATTTTTAATAATTAGGGTACCGGCATGATTTGAACACAGAACCTATCATGTTAATCAATCATCTATTCTAAAAGTTAAATTGTGGGAGCTGGTGAAACTTAAGTATTTATATTTTAACACAAAATACTAGAGTTGACCCGTTCGGTGCACAAAATTTACTGCTGTATTAAATGTTGCTACATTTTCTACCTAATCGCTTGCCATATGGGATAAGCATTACATATAAATTTATTTTTAAAAATTTAAATGAATGGTACTTAAAATTAGTGGGGTGGAAGGGTGGTTAAATGGGAAATGTGACAGAATATGATTGGATAAAATATTGTATTCTAATTAATGAAATGACAATTATGAGAAAAAAAGGAAATGGGGATGTAAGACCTCTTAGGCCCTCGCACCCCTAAATTAATCATAAGAAGCTATAGTGTGTATATTGGTTCAGCTTCTTATATTTCTTTGAAAGTGAAACAATATGGTCAATGGTTGGGCCCTCGACAATGCCATATAATTATGCCTTTGGGTTTTAATTTGACAAATGAATGATCTTTGATCATTGATGACCATATCTACTCTGCACCATCCACAAGAATAATCTTGAACATTATATTTTAACCTGGGCGAACATTTCTTGGGACTCAAAATTATTGTCCCTTCAGAAGGAGGAAAGGGTAAAAATGAATAACTAGCAAAGAAACCACAAGAACAAGGAAGTTTTTGAAAGGTCAAGTTCAGTCCTCATGCTTTATCCTATTATAGAACTTCGAAACTCGAGGTCTAGCTTGTCAAATGTGGTGTTAAACAACCATCTAATCTAAAAGGTCAAGTTGGTGGAGAGGGTGTAACTTAAGTATTCATACTTCAACACATCCACTCATGTATAGGTTAGAGTTTGGGCCTTACACTTGAAATTTTTTTTAATAATTAGGGGGTGGCGAGATTCGAACAACAAGAGTTCCTGCTCTGATACCATGTTAAACAACCGTTTACTCTTAAAACTAGGCTGTTAGAGAGGGTGTACTTAAGTATTTATATTTCAACACGTCCACTAACGTGCGGGCTAGATTTGGGTTTAGCACATGAAAATCTTTTTAATAATTAGGGTGGCGGCAAGATTCGAACACAGAACCTCCTATACTGATACTATGTTAAACAATCATCTACTCCAAAAGTTTAAGGTGTTGGAGATGGTGCTACTTAAGTATTTATACTTCAAAAAGCCCCATCATGTGAATGCTAGATTTTAGGCCTAGCATATAGAAATCTTTTAATAAGTAGGGTAGCAGCAAGATTCGAACACAAGACTTCGCTCTGATATTAAGTATTTATATTTCAACACATCCTCCCATGTACAGACTAGATTTTGGGCCTATCTCGTGAAATTTTTTTTAATAATTAGGGTGGCGGTGAGTTTCGAACACAAGACCTCCTACTCTGATACCATGTTAAACAACTATCTACTTCAAAAGTTTAAGCTGCTAGAGTGGGTGTAACTTAAGTATTTATACTTCAACATGTGACAAGAATGATACGGAGCATGATATAAAGATTGGCAATTCCGGAATTTTTCATGGAATATGTGTAGGGCATCTTTGATTTTGTTTAGGATGAAATCAATGCCCTTTTTAATGTCTATGTTTGGATAATGTGGTAGGAGTTTCATTGTTCTAGAGTGAGGGTATTTAGATTATTTCCATAATTGTTTGTGGAGCCTATTGGGATCATATGTATGTCAGGTTATGCTATTTGATTATTTTGGTAGATACTATTAATGCTTCTTTGGTCTAGTCAATGTTTTTTTTTTGTGGGCAAAGTACTTGCCATATTGATCTGACTCATAACACATGATGCTGCTAGTTTTATCAGCATCCTTCTAAAAACTAAAAATAATTCACCATCGGATTTTTTTGCCTTCCCACTACCCAAGTGAAAGCTCCTTTCTAGACAGGTATTCAATCACCTCAAAATAAGAAAATGTTCAGGGAAGGGCATTATTAAATCATTCCATTAAAACTCCTCTACGCAACAACACCAGACTCAAACAAAGCAACAAAAGGGCTTTCACGCCTTTGACTAATGAACATCATGCTAGTCATGCCAATGTATACTATTAGAGCATCTAACCCAAAATCAATTGACAATGAGTGGAGTGACTCTCAAGTATATAAACCAAACCTTTGTGGTCTTAATTATTCAGTATGGGAATTCAAGATCACCCTCACGTGGGACTCGAGCTTGCATGTGAGGTTATCAAACAAACAAATAACTATACATATCGAAAAATTCAAATGGATAAGAGACTTGGCCTATTGACCACCCAAAGTTTAGCTCTAATACCGTGTTAGGGCATTCAACTCAAAATCAATGGAAAATGAGTGAAGTGGCCCCTCAAGTATGTAAGTCAACCTTGATCCTAATTATTCTATTTGGGATACAAGATCTATTAACATATACATGTGCACAAATTAAATGGGTGCCACCCCTAGAAGTCTGGAACATGACTTTGCCAACAACTGGTAGCAATCACGTAATACCTAAATTCAGCTCGCTGCCTTCTGCAAATTCGGCTTGCTGAATCAGTGAAAACTTGAGTGTCATGCATGAGTTGTAGCTTTAGCATTGCAATGGATGTGGCCCTTTAGGAACAGAATGTACTTGTCAAAGCCAAATTATGACATGTTATTCTAAAAGCTTTTCCAATACTACAACTCATCATTACTTTTATTATCTCTCTTGGAAGAAAATGCTGCAGTCTGTAATTCAACAATACTATCTTAGGAAACGAGTTTCTCTAGTTTCACTGGCACAACACCTCCATTATGTCATTTTAAGACATTAAACACTGTCTCTGTGTTCACCAGCATTGAATGGTCAATAGTTGCTTGGCACAACTACAACACACACACACATTTGTGCCAAACTTTGGCATAAACCTAGCAGGTAATCAACGACACGTGGACATAAGGCTACAAGATTTCTGTAATTGGGAGGTTAAATTTTTTTGTTTCCTTTTTCATAACAAAATGACAGCTACAGCATCATCCTTGAGGATATGATCAAGCTGAATCGAGCAATAGTGGTTGTTCTTCTCTACTCTAGTTCACAAATTGTATGCGATGCTATATTGTCTCAACAAAACCAAGCTTATGGTGACCTAGTCAACCAGAGACCAATGCAAGATGACACAAGTGCATTGAGGTCTGATGATGGATTAACAGATTCTAGACCCTTTTAAAAATCTCAACAAATTGATGGTTACTCTTATACGTCCAGAAAATAATATTGGGTGAACCACTGTTTAAGCACATGGTTGAGGATATTGAAAACACACTGGATAGAAAGAGGATGCTTCTATAAGAAAGGTTGTCAAAAAGTTTTCACAAATGAAAGACAAGCTCATAATTGAGGGCATCTGGCAATTAAAAATAAGTTTTAGGGTGTGAAACATAAAATTATGAGCATGTGCCTCAGTCTGTCGGAGCTGAGTTCTCCACTGTCCAGGGGAGCTGATGCAAAGCAAAGGCGCTACTATAGTTACTGGCCATAGCCCAAACAGAATGTCCTTTGGAGTTTATGTCAGTACAGAGACTATTTTGATTTATATTCATTCACCTACCAGGTTCCTGTTCCTTTGGTACTTATCATATATGCTGTTACTTTTGCAGTTTGGGCAAATTAATGATCTTTAGTACGCCATTTCTTGTAATATGTGGTTAATATTTTGGTACATGCCTATGCAACATAGCATTAGGTCTAGCTGTTCACATTGAGGTGATGAGTTTTGCTATATGGATTACCATGCAAAGAAGCACAGAAGGAGACCCCTGGATTTGGTTTGTTTTTGGGGTGGAGAGAGAGAGAGAGAGAGAGAGAGAGAGAGCAAGGTAAAATTCTGAAGGATGCAATAGGTTTACAGAATTTGCAAATCAACACACTTCCATGCCAGAATCCTGTTTGTATTCCGTTAAGGAAGTAACTGTTGCTATTCTTGTTTCGCCAATTCTTCTCGGTACTTATTGTATGACTAACTGGCAACAGCATGATTATTGTAAGGTTCTGCTGTGTAATCGGTGTACTAGACTTTGACATTATTCTACATGGACTTGGGTACAAGTATCCAGTGTATGTGCTAATCATTACATTTGTCTAACGAATAAATAAAATGACATAGGCATATATAGAAAAATATCGATATATTTTTGGTATTTCCCTCTATGTTCCAGGTGAACAGTGGTGTTCTATGTTACGTAGACTTTAAAAATGGGTACTTCGCTCATTTTGGAATTGTTAGATAGTGAAATCTGATGGATGTGTCTGACACATATCCCACACAGCTTATTCGGGTATAAATTGTCTGATAAGGGTACTTGATGCATTTTGAAGACTCCATGCAACATAGCTCAATTTAAGGGAGAACTTTATATGTTCACGTGAAATAAAAGGTTCATGCCTCTCAAATGTACTTTTTTAGTTCTTTTAAATGATAGTTAAAATCATGGAAAGAAAGCTTTTACATCATCTTTATAAATTTGATATTCGGTCACTTGGTATATATCTTTAATAGTTACCTATCTAACCAGCCTTACACATCGTTTGCTTGCTAGTATCTCAGTTAAGTTANTTGATATTCGGTCACTTGGTATATATCTTTAATAGTTACCTATCTAACCAGCCTTGCACATCGTTTGCTTGCTAGTATCTCAGTTAAGTTAACCGTTAATCACGCACAGGCTATAAATGGAGCAGAAAAAGGAGAGCTGGTTGCAATGCTCCTATCTCCAACTATTTCATCACCTATACCTGCTTCTGTAGATTCTTCTCGTCACGCAAATGGAAGCCTATTCACCATTTTTCTCACAGCTCCTTTGCAGGCGTTCCTTCTCTTGCTTGGTTTTACCGGTTCTGAAATTGAAATGGTCTGGTAGTCCGCACTGCCTCTCTACTTGTATTTTAATTGCTTTTCTCTGTTGTTGGGCTAAACTAGAAATCAGGTTTTCAGGCTATGTATAGCAAGGCTGAGAATCTGCTTTCCTCTTCGTTAAATCACTGGGGATCAATGTTGGCAGCTTCTGACAATCTTGATCCTGTCTGGGCTCAAGTTTTGAGTGATCCATTCCTCAGGCGACTTCTCTTAAGGTACCTTCCAGATTTTAATTCCTTTTCTTTCTGGAGGTTAGTTTCTGGTCTCTAAGCGCAGTCCACTGCATGAGATTCCCGACGACGTGCGGCCAGAGGAGGGTCAGATCCTCTCCATCTTTTCATGCATCTGTGTATTTGTGTGCTTATGTGTGTTTAAAGTTTAGTTGTTGTTGATCAAAAAAAAAAGTTTAGTTGTTGAACTTGACTAACAAATTGAAATGTACTATCAAAGTCAAGTTCCGAATATATCAGCAAGTGATTCAAAAAAAAAAAAGGGTATTTTTGTGTGATTTGCTTGAAGATCTTTGAACACAATTATTTTTGGGCGTTCGAAGAATTTCAAGTTCCATGGCTACTTTGAGTTAATGCTGAGTGACCTGCAAATGCTGCTGAACCACGAAAATTTTTTTTCTCGATGACAAAAGCCTGAATCTTTTAGTGTTATTGGAAGGAAAAGAACAACATACATTGCCGTATTTGAGGTTTGATGTGTGAAATCTAGATCAATCTGCATTTTTTGGTGTCTGAGGGGGAAACTTCAGACATACTTTTGGGGGAGAATTTGAAAGAAAAATCATTGGACTTATTCATATGGGTTTACGGTTGAGATTTGCTTGCTTGGTGACATATCGACATTGTTTGAAGGGCCTTTTCCTCTGTAGGATTAAATGAGATCCCCAATACGCGCAGCTCAAGTTCTGTGGCTTGGTCTATGCTTCTTAGATAACATTGCTTTTATTTCATAGATGTGTAGAGGGTAAAATTTTCTTGTAATGTCCCAGATTCATGTTTTGTCGGGTGGTGTTATCGCTATACGCTCCAACATTCAACAAGACAGAATTTCTTCCTGAATGTATGCCTTGCCTCCCCGAGGATGTGCTGCCAATGAGTACCACATCTCAAACAACCGTTCTGCAAATAGCCGACATCTTTGGTGCAACCAACAAGTTCATCTTCTCAGAAGGAATCATGCTTTCTCCAAGCGGGCATACCAATGAGGAGTCAATTTCATCTTGATGAAACTCATTTCCCAGTATGGGTTACGAGACACGTAAAGTTTGTGTAAACAAAAGCTTGTTTCAGTGTTCTCCCCCCCCCTCCTCTCTCTTCTTCTCTTTATTATCTGTCGTTCGCTATTCAGATGACTGCTGTACTTGCAGTTTGTACACTTCACATGTGATGCTTGGAAGTGTGGTTGGGAAGATCTCCATAGAAGACTATGCTGTGAGTTCCTTTTCTTTCGTTTTTCTGCTGCTATTATTATTTTTTGGTAAGTATGAGAGTTTTAGGCACTATTGGATAACACTATTTTTAAGTACCTTTTTTTTTCAGTAGCGTTTGTTTTGTAATTTTGTTTTTTCTTATCAGAGCTTGTTTACTTTCTTTAAGCTTAATCGTATGTATAATAATAGGCCAATGCATGCATATTTCTATACTGGAATTCCTGTAGATCATCTGCAAAAAATAGTAATTAAACATGAAATAAGATTAATATTACTTGAATCTAAGTTACTGAAAATTCATTGTTGCTGTTGAATTAGCGGTGAATCGTAAATATTAAAACCCGATTCACTACCAATCCTATGGTTATAATGTATCGGACAATCAATTGTGGCGATAAATGAAGCCAAAGTAATATTATTGCTATGCCAATGTCTTTCTTTTTTTCCGGTAAGTATGCAATGGGTCTTTGCTAAGTATGCAATGAGTCTTTGGTCCAATGGTATTTTTTGTCTTGTAAATGTTTTGTCTTTTTGAGGTCAAGAGTTTAAATCTCTCTCTCCCTTCTCCGTTCCAAAAAAAAGAAAAAAAAAATATCAAGTACCACACTGTGTAGACTCGAGGAAAAAATGAATAACTACAGGAGTAGGTATTTATTCGAGATCCCTTCTAATATGCTCGTCTTTAATTTTTTTGCACCAAAATTTGTAATTCCCATCCCATATAGGCCCAATGGTGGTAAATATGTCTTATCACTTGGTATACAAAGTTGAAAAAGAATTGCATTGGCGTATGACTAGTTCAAGTAGGATTTATTATTTTTAAGCGAGTCTCTCACTGCTATGTGGTCATAAGTGGTGTAACTCATACGGGTTAGTGGGTCAATCTAAGTCTAACTCTAGGTACAAAAACTCTAATCTTAATTCAATTCAAACCAGATTTTCAATTTGAGTTACTCAATCTGAGTATTGGCCAAGTTATTTTTTTAAAATTCGGATTGAATTCGGGCTCATAACTCTATGTGCCACATCGAGGACAACAAAAAAACTTTCAACATCAAACATGTAAAACTATAACTAAAAGTGCAAACCGAACTAGTTCCAAAATAAAAAAAAAAAAACATACAAATTCTTAAATCAGAGTTCCACCCAATTCAATAAATCACAGAAAAGAAACCAAACTACGACATTAACAATCCCGTTGAGAATTAAAAAAAATAGAAAAAAACTAGTACTGGAGGAGATTTGAACCGGTACAAAAATTACTTCTTTGTCAAGGAAATAGCTATGCTGCATGACTTTATTACCTCCATTGATACATATTGGGCCACATTCTCTGCATACCTCAAAAACAAACCATCAATTCTAAAGTCTCCAAGAACTTATAAGTTTTGCCGAAAAAGTCCCTCTTATTTTCTGTTTATCAGACAGACACTCATTCTCATTGTGGTTTCTGACACCCTCTACAGTCTCTTCAAGAACTTTTAGGCTTTGAAGATTAAAAGACCCTTCCTTTTGAATAATAGCCTCCACTTCATCCCTGTAGGGTGTGTAAAAAGGAATATTGAATGAGTCAATGTCAGCCTCCTTGACAAGCCCCTAAAACCCAAAAAAAAAAAAAAAACTATTGATTAGGCAAGTTTGTCGAAAGTAGGGCGGTTCACCTGAGTGACGGGTAAGTATTAATGTATTTCATCTTTCGAGTTGATGAATTGTGAAAGATCAATTTCTTGATTGATTTTATCTGATTGAGGGTAATATTTCGAACAGAATTTGGCCCAAAAAACTGGCTCAGAAATAAGGTAGGAATGCAAAATATGTTACATATTTTTAATTTTTAAGCTATTATAACAACTCAATTATTAAATTTTTGAACTTTTTATAATTACGCTATTAAAATATAATATAAGAATGTGTAAACAAACATAATAAATCCAATAATATGATCATATAAAACGACATCATTTTATATAAAATATATTATTATTTTTAAAAAATAAAATATAAGTGTTAGTCGGGTAAAAATGCGGAATTTTTATGAATATTTTGCATTCCTACTCGTGATTTTACAAAATACTAAAATTTTTATCATTTGCCGGCCGAAATTTTGTAGAATTTCAATAATTGGGTAAGGTAAGATAGGAAGGATACAAAACGGGTCAGATGAGCGGAATTTTGAACGGCCCTAGTTGAAAGAAAAAAGCATTACGACACAGTATCTAGAGGTATTGTATCGAAATTGATACGTAAACTCTTCACTTTAGTTTGGGTAGTTTGTAACCCATGATTGAAAAGCATAATAAACCAATAAAAAGTAATAAACTAAAAAAGGTTTTACACATTCGCAGGGGTGCTCCTTCTCTGCCTTTTCAAAACGGCCAGAGGACTGTCGGATGTAGGTCTGTCAACGGATTGAGTATGGATAGAATTTTGATTGGTTCGAATTGAATTCGAATTCAAAAATCTGATTCAAATTCAATCTGAAAATTCAATGGATCTTATTTTTTTGATTCATATCCGAATTTGTTAATGATTCAAAATTCGATCCGAAAATCTAATCCGATCTGAATAACTTAAAATTAACTACATTTTAAAGAATGTACCTAAATTTCAAGCTAAATTTCTTTAAATAATCACTTAGTTTCTTTAATATTTATATAAAAATATATAAATAATTCGAATAGATCATATTCGAATCAAATATAAATATATTAAAATTCGAAGTTGTGAAATATAAGATATCGAATTTGGGTTTGAATTATCGAAAAAAATATTAATCGATTCGGCTAATCAAATTTGGATTTGAATCCGATTCATTGATAGGTTTACCTATGCACTAAAACGCTCTAACGAAGGAGTAATTTAGAGATTTTACACATGTCATGGTTTTATTAGATGAAAAGTAAACATATAATACTGAAAAGTTTACATATAATATTGAAAAATTATTTTTCGATACTGCAGTGGATCGGAAAAAATGGATATTCGTTTAAATTTGTCTTATTTGGGTCGGAGATGTACTATACATATTGGACAGTGGACGTACACGAGAACAAAGATTAAGATTTCTCACACCAACAAAGATAGACGAGAGGTGAATGAATATTTTTGAATGAATATTTTTAAAGCGGATATAGGGTGAAAACTACTTCCCGTCCCGGCTTATCCCTAGGTACTATATTTAGACCCAATAAAGGATAAAAAAAAAAAAAAGAAGCAAGTTTGTGTGCATAGTTAAAAGGAAAAAAAGTAAGTGTAAATTATGGTCACACATTCCACATCAAAAGGGTATTATCCATTTGGACCTAATTGCAAGTTGAGTCCTTGTATCCCAGACCAGGGTGTGTCAGGTGAAACATGTAAAGAGAAACCTAAGAGTTACAATATGACCCTTTTATTTTTGTAGTATTACTTTGTTAAGAAAAATTTTAATATCTAAAGTGACTAGGACCGATAATCTGACTTATTTGAGCTTAGTTCGGATTCGACTCATATGGCTAGGACAAAACTCGAATTTCGACTCGAACAATTTTTTAAGTTCGTTTAAAAAAATAAGTCTGAAAGGCTTGACTCGTTTATATGTAAAATAGTCAAATGACTCGTACTTGACTTAGGTTCGACTGATTAAAACTATATATTAAAACGAAATCTTGATGGTTACCAAAAATTAAACATCATAGCAAGTAATTTTTTTAGGGGTAGTAAATGGAATAGGGCAAAACCTGGGCCTCCATCTCGAATTGTGAGTAGGTAGGATCTTGAAGGCTCGTGCCCGCAAAAGTTAGAACCATTTGTTCACCGGGAATTATTTCCTTAGAGCGTAAGTGCAAAAATGTGATGAAGTCCCTATGAAATTGTTTGGAGTAGGCTTCAAGCACTTTGGGAGGACTTGTCTTTGACATATATACATTCCCCTTGTTATTCTCCGGTCCTTCAGGAACTGACATATCATTCTATCACGAAACGAACTTAAATGAGCTTTTATTTAAGGATTAATTATTTTTTATCTCATGTGATTTTAGTTAGAAGTACTTTATTTACTTGACGTTTAAAATTATACACATTACTCTCTCATAGTTATATATCAAAATGAAGTAATTGATATTTTTAATAGAATTAAAAATTACCATAATATCCATATTTTAAAATCAAAATTTTCGTATGATTTATTTTTGACTATAAAACTAATGGAACACGACAACAAACTAACACATTTTAATTGAACATGTCAAGTCTCTTTTTTCAGGTTCTGTTCTGGGTTTGAAAATCATTTGTTTTTTTCTTGCATATGAGATTGATATACTAGCTATTTGGGTATTATAACATATATTATAAAAGGTATTTAAGGCACTTTGACAATATTCTTTTGGAGGAAAACAATAGAAACAAAGCCCACAACATGTTTTGGGCTTGTGGAGTATATTCTCCGTAAACTTTGATGATAAAAATAATTATTTCAATTTGATACATAACTATAAGGGGGTAATATGCATAATTTTAAACGTTAGGTAGAACACTTTTAGCCTAAACTACATGGAGATAAAAAACAATTAGCCTTTTATTTAATCTATTCATTGCAGTCCTATTTATGAAGTTTATCGAAATCTTGGAATAATTGTTAACCAAGAGTATTATGCAGACCTTAACTTGATAAGCTGCCTGTTGGTAGCTGCAAGTAGATTGACAGTGAACCCAATCGGATATCTTTCATGACCCTAATTAGTTTTTTGCTTCTATGTATTCAATATTTTAGTAGTTAATAGATCTGACTGACCTAGGAGAGGCAGTGAAGACTGAAAGAGGAATGAACAAAGTGCAAGCTCTTGCTTGGGAAAAGCCTCTGATAGAAAGAGCCTGGCATTGCCAATATGAAAGTGGGCCCAAATTGGTCTCCTTTCTCCTTCTTGAGCTTGTCAAAGAAACAAGACAGAGACTTGAAAACTGTGTTGAAGTCATTTTCTGGAAGATCATTTAGGAACACTTGAAACTCAGGAGGAGTCTTATTGTGACCGTTTTGCTTGCAACAACCATGAACAATGTCTATGATCTCGGAGACGGCAAAGAGGGTGTTTGGTCCGGATGAGCAACCCAAATCTGCTATCTTCAAACACTCAGGGAAGCCACCATTAATATTGTACATATCTTTTATGGTAGCCTCTATAAGAAGCTTTACCTTCAGCATCTCTGATTTCTGGAAGATGGACATGATAGTTTAGCCAGGAATATTCCCATCAATGAAACCTTTGCTTTTGATCTGAATGTTTAGAGAGAGAGAGAGAGAGAGAGAGAGAGAGAGAGAGACCTGAAAACTTGAGTTATGGGCGTAGCTAGATTCTCCATGCCCTCCATTCATGTGCAAAACTCTTTCAACTTCCATGATTTCCTAGTTGCCTGCCTTCTTTCTGGTCAAACACACACACACAAAATAGAGGGAGAAGAGCTATCATCAACTATAGCTTTGATTCAACCAGTATTGTTTTATAGGGATATTGTGCCTTATGTGATCCCTGCCCTCTAGAGGTTTTGCATTATTAAAAAAATTCTAGATTTGATTCAAAACAAACTTATTCCCTATTTTTGCACTTCCTCCATCTTGTTCCCATTTGATATATAGAAACAATATTTGTTGACGCAGTTATTTATGCTAAGGTAATGTTCAATGAATGTTGTCTCTAAGTAAAGAGACGGACAAAAAAAAATTTGGTACTATACCTCTAAAATTTATTACTGGTATTTTTACAATTTTTATGGTTCATTTTACAATATAAAAAGAGTGATGTTATATTGATCAAATTTGGAGTCCAAATGACATGGAAGTTGATTATTTGAAGTTTTTATTGGGGCACAAATAAGATCACACCAATCAAAGAAGTTCGAGTCAACTGTCATATCATTTGAGCTCTAAATTTGGTTCAAAAATTTGATCAATTTAGCATTACTGATATAAAAATTTACCACTTTGTAGGTTATTTATCACTATTGTGGATTTTTTACGATTATTGTTGTAATTATTTTTATGACTTTTCTTCGGTACAAAAAATGGAACCATAACATGGATCAAATTATGATGTAGTATTACCATAATAGTGGTGTTGATCTCACTTTTACGCATTTAAAATTTCAATTTTTTTCCTTTATGGTAATCTCTAATCATTTGGTTTTTGTTTTTGATCCAATTTTCATATATTTTGATACAATGGAACAAAATTCATCCAACAATTATTTTCTCTAAAAAATATTATTTTCTTTTCACGACCCCCAATGTTAGATAACTCAATCAACACACTCCCCAATACTGAATAATTTCACTAATCCACATGTACCTCTCTATTATCTCTGCCCTACCTCACTCTTATTTTCTTTATATTCACTTTAATTTCAAATTTCGTAATTAAAAAAAAACATTATTATTTATAATAAAAATGTGACACAATTAATGTTCAATTTTTGACATTTTAGAGTGTCTCTAAGCACAAGGTTATTACTAATTGTTTATATATAACATATTTGCCACCTCTTGAACAATTTTCTTGGACTTGTACCGGTATATAAATATTATAATTCAATACGAATTAAAAACAATCATCAAACCATTTCTTTTCCGCACTGTACATATTATTATAAAGATTATGTTTTTATATGCATGCATTACTTACAATAAATTATTGACACCNTGACAACAAACTAACACATTTTAATTGAACATGTCAAGTCTCTTTTTTCAGGTTCTGGGTTTGAAAATCATTTGTTTTTTTCTTGCATGTTTTTTTGATATGAGATTGATATGCTAGCTATTCGGGTATTATAACATATATTATAAAAGGTATTTAAGGCACTTTGACGATATTCTTTTGGAGGAAAACAATAGAAACAAAGCCCACAACATGTTTTGGGCTTGTGGAGTATATTCTCCGTTAACTTTGATAATAAAAATAATTATTTCAATTTAATACATAACTATAAGGGGGTAATATGCATAATTTTAAACGTTAGGTAGAACACTTTTAGCCTAAACTACGTGGAGATAAAAAACAATTAGCCTTTTATTTAATCTATTCATTGCAGTCCTATTTATGAAGTTTATCGAAATCTTGGAATAATTGTTAACCAAGAGTATTATGCAGACCTTAACTTGATAAGNCTATATTGACCAAGTTTGGAGTCCAAATGACATGAAAGTTGATTATTTGAAGTTTTTATTGGGGCACAAAAAAGATCACACCAATCAAAGAAGTTCAAGTCAACTGTCATATCATTTGGTTCAAAAATTTGGTCAATTTAGCATTACTAATATAAAAATTTACCACTTTGTAGGTTATTTATCACTATTGTAGATTTTTTACGATTATTGTTGTAATTATTTTTATGACTTTTTTTCGGTACAAAAAATGGAACCAAAACATGGATCAAATTATGATGTAGTATTACCATAATAGTGGTGTTGATCTCACTTTTACGCATTTAAAATTTCAATTTTTTTCCTTTATGGTAATCTCTAATCATTTGGTTTTTGTTTTTGATCCAATTTTTATATATTTTGATACAATGGAACAAAATTCATCCCACAATTTTTTTCTCTAAAAAATATTATTTTCTCTTCACAACCCCCAATGTTACATAACTCAATCAACACACTCTCCAATACTGAATAATTTCACTAATCCACATGTACCTCTCTATTCTCTCTTCCCTAACTCACTTTTATTTTCTTTATATTCACTTTAATTTTAAATTGCGTAATTAAAAAAAAATAATTCTTATTTATAATAAAAATGTGACGCAATTAATGTTCAATTTTTGACATTTTAGAGTGTCTCTAAGCACAAGGTTATTACTAATTGTTTATATATAACATATTTGCCACCTCTTGAACAATTTTCTTGGACTTGTTCCGGTATATAAATATTATAATTCAATACGAATTAAAAACAATCATCAAACCATTTCTTTTCCGCACTGTACATATTATTATAAAGATTATGTTTTTATATTCATGCATTACTTACAATAAATTATTGACACCAAATTTTATAGTTACTTGTGAAAAAAAGAATTTTTACAATTAAATTAAAAAATTCTTACCTAAGATTGATTATGATACAAATAACATTAAGAAAATTGAGGCCAACAACACCAGTAATTGAGGCACCAGGAACCTCTCAATGATGAAGAGTCCACTGGCTCTAAATCCCAACTGAGCCCTACAACCCCGATAAATCAGCAACTTTCTAACGAGATAGCTAATCGTCAACTAGTTGAGATTGCTCGGATGACAGTACAATTGACATCGCAGGTAGCCATCGAAAATACCCAAATTTTCCAAGTCTTCTAAGATTACACATTTTTTTAATTTGGATGCCTTTTTGTGAGAAAGTTGCACGTGTTGTGTATATTTGGCGGGTCTTTGAAATTGAATTAGAATTATGGAAGACAGGTGGTTCCATTATAGGCCCGTTGGTAGCTATATATGCCAATTATTTTTATAAGAAAAATAAATTTTAATAGGAAAAGTGTGAGTTAATTATCCGATTACATTTATTTTAAAACTTATTTTACAAAAATATCATAGTTTTTATCTTATTTATCAAACTATCATTGGGTTTTTTTTTTTTTTTTCAAAACATATACTTCAAGTTATCACGTAATGTGATTGGATCGTAAGTTTTGTATAGTATCAAAAATTTCATTATGCCAAAATGTTATCGTTCAATACCGCAAAAAATCCCCATACATAAGTGCATAGCATGTACATAGCAATATGAATTAGGATACCAAATGAAGACTAAGAAGAAGTAAAAAACATACTGAAATACATTTCCTTACATCATAAAAGTGCACTCACTCGATCCTCCTCCTCCCCCACCCATCCGGATGGTGGAGGAGAATTGGTGAATTAGTCAGGATTTTTTTGTATAGAATAATAAGTAGCGGGTTAATCTTCAAAAATCTCATTGTAAATGTGAAAACTTATACAAATAAAAATGCAGGAGAGATAAAAAAGATGCAGAGTCGTTGGAGGGGGTGAAGTTATTTGAATCTACAACCACCTGCGTGCGGAAATAAACTCTTATTATTGGGTCATTCCCTCATCTTCACTCACTCGATTCTTATTTACGCCGTTTTCCCCTTGAAGAAAATCACTTCTTTGTCAATGTAATTACTATGTTGAATGGCATTGTGATCTTCATGGACATGTAGTCAACCACATTCTTTGTATACCTACCAAACAGACTGTCGATTCTGAAGTCTCCAAAATGACTTGCCAAGATAGGTTCTGTCAGCTCTCATTCCTTTTGCTGCAAAAATAGCTATTATTGTGTTCTTCTCAGACATATACTCTCTGTCATTTTCATTGTGTTTCATGACATCCACTAGGGTTTCTTCAAAGACTTCTAGTCTGTTAATACTAAAAGACCCTTCCTTTTGAATAATAGACTCCATCTCATCCTTGTAGGGTGTGTAATATGGCATATGGAATGAATCAATGTCAGCCTCTTTGACCAGCCCCTGGAACCAACGCATGTTGGTTAGCATATTTGTATCCTTAGATAAAAAGACAAAAAAAAATAAAAAATGGGGGTAGCGTTACGATTAGGAATTATTATATACGTGAAAAAATAAAGATAACCCATTCAGGCGGTTATATTAAGAGGTAATTGGCTTAGGTAGAAGATATGAAGGACGTCTCGGTTTTTTAGTTTCACCCTTATATCCCTTACTTCTGTTGAGAAAACTGTAATACTAATACGCCTGGATGTATTTGTTTGGGGGATTAGTATTCATGGGATTGACTAATGTATTCCNAGAAAACTTATACAAATAAAAATGCAGGAGAGATAAAAAAGATGCAGAGTCGTTGGAGGGGGTGAAGTTATTTGAATCTACAACCACTTGCGTGCGGAAATAAACTCTTATTATTGGGTCATTCCCTCATCTTCACTCACTCGATTCTTATTTACGCCGTTTTCCCCTTGAAGAAAATCACTTCTTTGTCAATGTAATTACTATGTTGAATGGCATTGTGATCTTCATGGACAAGTAGTCAACCACATTCTTTGTATACCTACCAAACAGACTGTCGATTCTGAAGTCTCCAAAATGACTTGCCAAGATAGGTTCTGTCAGCTCATTCCTTTTGCTGCAAAAATAGCTATTATTGTGTTCTTCTCAGACATATACTCTCTGTCATTTTCATTGTGTTTCATGACATCCACTAGGGTTTCTTCAAAGACTTCTAGTCTGTTAATACTAAAAGACCCTTCCTTTTGAATAATAGACTCCATCTCATCCTTGTAGGGTGTGTAATATGGCATATGGAATGAATCAATGTCAGCCTCTTTGACCAGCCCCTGGAACCAACGCATGTTGGTTAGCATATTTGTATCCTTAGATAAAAAGACAAAAAAAAAAAAAAAAATGGGGGTAGCGTTACGATTAGGAATTATTATATACGTGAAAAAATAAAGATAACCCATTCAGGCGGTTATATTAAGAGGTAATTGGCTTAGGTAGAAGATATGAAGGACGTCTCGGTTTTTTAGTTTCACCCTTATATCCCTTACTTCTGTTGAGAAAACTGTAATACTAATACGCCTGGATGTATTTGTTTGGGGGATTAGTATTCATGGGATTGACTAATGTATTCCATATACTTCCAATACGGAGGAAAGGTAATACCGAATATAAAAATTAAGAAAATCTTATCCTATTTTTATTTGAGCAATATGTTTTATTGTGAAACCCACTACAAAATATATATTATGTCATATCTTTTATTACAAATAGACTTATTTATTCTTAATACCATCCATTCTATGCCCGTGAGAGGGTTATAATGGTAAATTTGAGCCTTATGATGTCGGTGGCCAAAATCCCTCCAATTAATACCACATACAAGGGGGTATTAATTGAAGTCATCTATATGGGGTTAATGGTACTTTAGCTATTAGGTCAGTATTAAAATCCGAAAATTACTACTACACGCTAAAACGTGGACAAACAAAATATTAATTGGGCCCACGTACTTTTTCACCCAATCTCATCCCGTTATACCACTATTATATTGCAAACAAACACACCCTAAGTGATTTAAGGATAAAATTGGTATAAAGAAAATAGTCTTTCGTAACTTTGTCATTTTTATTCTAACGCGTGATGACGAGACTCATATATGAAAACAAGCATATAAACTAGACTATAAGCTAGCGAGAATTGCGGTGATATTTTGAAAAATCAAAAGTATATTTTCGCATTTTGAAATAATTACAAGAGGTGTCATCGTAATTTTTCCAAAGTGTTAGTAGTGAGTGGGATAGAATAGGGCAAAACCTCAGCCTCGAGGTCGAGTAGTGATTTTGTGAGCAAGTCCCAAGGGCAACAACAATCTTCGCAGGTGGGATCTTCAAGGCTCCTGCCAATAAACGTTAGGACCATACACCCACCTGCTATTATTTCCTCAGACCTCAAGTGTATAAAGGTGAAGAAGTCCTCTGAAATTGCTTCGAATAGGCTTCAANCAAATTCAAATGTCCTGAATTTGAGTCTTTTCAACCCTTTAGGGTTAAGGTTATGAGAGATTTATTCTTCATGAATACATTAGTCCCGGTATGGATGATCTACCTTTCTTCGGATCGAAGAGGGAATTAATCGAGATGCGTGTAAACTGGTTTGAACATCCCTTACCATTGAACAAAAACACACACACACACCTGTCCTGTAGTTAATTTTGTGGTGTATCATAAATTTGAATGTCTCTAAGTTTGACTTTCGAATTAATTGATGCATGTAGTGCAGATTATTAAAAGTATTCAAGGAGTAAGATATATTATATAGGGATGCGTCTAAGGTAATGCAGTATTTGTACAGATCTCACATCATAAAAAAAAACCCACAATAGGAATGTCTTTCTCTCTCAATGAAACCAATTAATCATAGGGTCCAGCTTCTCCGCTTTTGGTTAAAACAGCAATGTTTTATGCGAAGACTATATTGTTCTATTTAACAAAACAACATCGTTTTGATCATAAATCCATTTTTAAAATGGGAGAGTCAACTTACGAGTCTCTTTCTTGAAGATGTTTCTGATCTAGATCCATGATTTGACGGTCAAAAAATAGAACAATAGTTAGCAAAGCAAGGATTGATTCACTGACCTCTCATTTTCGAAAGTCAAGAGCTAAATCCCGTTGGTTCTACCTCATTAGCGACAAATTTAAAAACATGCCAATTACTTTGACTTAGATTCCGAATTTCCGATCAAATTGGCCAAAATTGTGGGTTTTATTTTGGGTAGGAATTTTGTGGTGTTTCTTTGCTTGTTTGTTCGGGTTGTGTTATTTTGAATTTCATAATAATTTATTCTAATTTAACCCGTTAAATTAATTATATCAAAAATAACATTAAAATATGATATGTTTATTATTTGTATGAGCAGGTGCGGAGGGAGAGTGGAGGGCAATGGGAGTAGTAGTTGTGTTTAAACTCGATGATCATCGAAAACTCAATAATGACTTTACTACAATCCCATTAAGAACAATTTTTAAAGGTTATAATAATTCATCATCCGGAGATATATCTCACTTGATAAATCTTACAAAATATTAATTAAAATTTTTTTTTAACAAAATAAATTATTCATTAGATAGTTCTCATTACTGTGAATAACATAATAAAATGTTGTCAAAATGGAAAGTTCTAACTACGCCAACAATTTTTCTTCTTCTCTCTTCTCAGTTTCGTCGTCACCAAACCGCCGCCACTCCTTGTTTTTGTCGCCTCCACCACCTGGGATTTGCATCCTGCAAAACTTAAGAGTTCAACCCACAATTAAGTAACTAATTAAATGAAGGGTTAATTGTAAAAGGATATACAAAATTAGATTTAATTATCAAAAAGTGCATAGATCTTATTGTTAGGTTATTAATTCCGTATTTTAAAATTTTAATTGTGTCTAAGCACACAGTTTTATATATATATATAAGTTGGTGTACACGTACGTTGCACCGTTGACTATTTTCATATTAAAATTTTTAACTTAATAAATATTGTTTGTTCTTTGCATCACAAAGATTTAGCCTCTAACAAAACTTGAACTAAATATCAAATCTGTAATTGTAAAAGGGTTCAAAGACCTTAGACCAATTTTTGACATACACATAAACATCACAAATTCGGGTATACGCAGTTATCACGTACTTAAATATTTAAGTCATTTTCGATATAACAACAACAATTAGGCTTACAAGAATGGTATATAAATGCGCACACAACCATAAGTAAAACATATATACAAATAAGTTTTTTTGACATATATCTGTACATATTACATAAACATATGTTCGACTATAGAAGTCGTAATAATATTTTTTTCTATCAATTCTCTTTTTTTTTCGTAGTTATACTAATTCTAAACAACCAAACAACGTGCTATCAAACTTCACATAATATTTGAAGCCCACAACAATTTTATAGAGCCTTTATTTTTCTCAAGTTGTTGGCAACAAACCTATTACAAGCAATCAAAATTAATTAGATTAATAAAAATAACCAATCACAAAATCATTGAGTTATAAATCACATGAATGTAAATAGAAACCCATGATTACAAAGGTAATATAAATATGTTCTTTCGTTAAGATGATTATTTTATTAGTATTAAAAATAAAAAGCCTCTTTTATAGTAATTATTTTAGGCCTCAAATGGTCTTGGACCGCCCCTGCACGTGGGCTAGACCCAACCCAATAATCTCACCCTCCAACTCATGTAGGAGGCTTAATCAAGCCTGCTCTCTGTCTATAAATTGCAAGTTTTTAATTGGGCAATGATATAATCATTTTATTAATATGAATATTTTTAAGTTGCAATAAATTTATCTCTAACACTTCTACCTATCTCCGTCAAATTTTCTAATAGAAAGTGACGAAATATGCTACTCATGTTACACAAATGATTGGAGTAAACTACAGATATAACTCTTAAACTATGATCCTTGTGTCAATTAAGCATCTGATTATTTTTTTTTTTTTTTTGTTTTGTCGCTTGAATCCCTGAACTTTCTAATTATATCAATTGAACACTCTAGTCAGATTTTGAGAGCCATAGGATGAAAAATAAGGGGTGCCTATCTTGTTAATGGAAAATGACTCCCTTTTATAGACAGAAGATGAGTGTAATCGATTGCTGATTTGGTGTGAATGGCTCTAGTTCTCAACCATGTCTAATTTTCTCATTGAACTGACGAGAAATATTTTTTAATTAATTGAATCTAACAAATACTCCTAATGGGCTTGGGCCTCTGGATAAGATCCACTTAAATAGACTTTCTGCTCTATTTGTGGACTGAACTAGGTGGCCCAAAACCATCCACATCGTTTAGCATGTTGAAATGTAGAAAAGATGAACTACCCATCTACAGCAACATCACAGCACACCGTATAATGTCAAGAACTTAAGCAAGACACTATGTTTTATTAATAGAGATTATTTTCTTCTAATAATGAATTTTAGCAGTTAAATATGTCATGTTAAATAATGGCCTCTCACTTCTAATTAAAAAGATTAAAAAAATAATCACAGTGATCCTTATGCTAAACATGAGCCATATGATAATTTCATAATCATTCACTTTCGATCTTCTTTGTCTTTTCTGTAAATTGCATGTTGCATATGTGTTTTAGTATTTGACCCTAAAAGTTGCAAGTTCAAAAAGTGTATTATTGTTTTCAAATTAAATATAGTACTAATGATATGAGTTTGGTTGGGTGATTTCTTTGTTATTAAAAAAATAATAGTTTCCTAATAAACTATTTTAATTTTTTAATAGTTCCTTGCATCTTAGACAACAACTTATTTTAAAATTTAGATTATTAATTTCCATGTTTAATAATTGAAATTGATGCACGGGATTTTGTCCATCTAGCTCATCTCAAATCTGAGGCAAAAAGCCCAAATAATTGGCCCCAAGGAAAGAAAATTTCAATCCAATAATCTCGAAGACTCAACCATAGCCCAAATAGATCTAAAAAACACGAGAAAGACTTGATCAAGACAAATACTCGAGTTAATTGAATATTAAAGTTGATTCAAACTATCCTGACAAGTAATATTATTATACACAACTTTTTCTCACACGAGTGAAAATCGAGAAAAGATCATATTTCGCGGCTCTCTTGCAAGATGGAAGTGGGCCTCTGCGAAGGCTACTTGAGATGTTGCCTCGTTTATGAAGCACTACTTTGGGTTTTTGAAGCCTTATATATGAGAAATCTCTCCCTTTTTGAATTAGAGAGATGTTATATGCCTATATAAAAAGGAAGGCCGGATAGATTTAGTAAAGCATTAGTACACTTCAGACTGACTATACTGCCTTTTATGATAATACATTTTTACCTTTAATTTCATTGTGAAAGATGAAAGTGGGTTGGTATTTTAAGGTTTTAAACTTTTTACAAGACAATATGCACTTGTTTAATGGACATGATAGAAGATCGAGCTTTCACTGTCCTACAATTTGTTTTATAATCTAAAACTCAGTGGTCCACTTTCCATCATCTATATATAAACAAAAACCTTTGGACTTTCTTAAAATTATCACATAATTAATTTTGTTGGAACCATTATTTTAATCACCCACATGCAACACTAAGTATAACAAGTTAAAACAAAGGACAAAATGTCAAAGATGCCCCAAAACTTTGATACAATTTTCAATTTGACCCTCAATTTTCAGTGCCCCTTTTTTTTTGGACTAAGGCATGTACTCTTTAACTTAAACAGTTATGTGGACCATAGTGACTAATCCCTTCATTTTTATATTAATTTTAAAACACAAAAAATAAATAGAAATATATAAGTTCAAAAAGCACATTAAAACAAGTGTTATGATTTTTCCATTTGTTCTTGTAGAAAATAAAATGAATGGATGATTTTTTTATTGTGAACAATTTATATATGGAGAGTGGATGGATGAGGTTCAAACCCGCGATCTTTAGGTCTTAAATGGATGGATTGATTATTATGATTTACATAATTTGAGTACTATATTGATGCAATTAAAAATAGAAAGAGCATTTAAAAAGTCAGGGACAGNTAAATAAAAGATTATTATGATAATTAAAACTTGGGTATCACTTCATTAGGAATGAGATACTCATTCTCGATTAATATTACTCTCATTCAAACGAGGTCTAAGAGTTTTATAAGAGTAAAATTACGTACACCTAATCCTTCCTAACAATGATAAAAGATTCGTGTATTGGGTACGTTTTTTTTATTGTAAATTGTTGTTAAGGTGTTACTTTGACAACTTGTCTCAAGGGTTCTTTAACTGCCTAGTCCAATGGTTTGATCTAGAGGTGCGATTTGTGTGGACTATGTATTCCCATTTTTTGAACCCAATTCAAATTTGAATTGAATTTATTTATTTAAGTTCAACCTAGTTATTTTGTCTAAATCTGTGTTGAATTCACTAATTTGGATTCAAACATGACCTTGAACACAAATCTTGGTTCGATTAATGGAAAAAATCCATATAATTAAACTCAAATTTTTACTTAAAAGTTAAATTTGAGTTTAAGCCCCAATTGTGTAGCTCAAATTAAGAAACTCAAGTACAAACAATTCTTAGATTGAAGGGTTCACGCTGAATATAGGGTTTGGGTTGAATATTTTAGATTATCAATTGAATTAAAAAATAATACTATGCATAACAAAAGATTTATCAAAAACATTTTTACCATATGATTTAGCAAGTTTCTTATCATATCAATAGGATTCGATGCAGCAATTTGTCGAGTCTATTACCAAAGTATCCCAAAAGTTAAACTTAAATACCAATCTACCGTCAATTTGAACTTATTTACCAAAATACGGCTGTTTTAAAAGCGGAAGTACGAAATCCGAATTCATTTAAAAACGGAATTAGGAAGTACAACTTTATCTGAAAAAGCGGATGTACCAATTACGCATTCATTTAAAATCGGGCTTACCAAATCCGCTTACTATACTGGTGAAATTTGTTTTTAAAAGTGAAAGTGTATTTCGTAAGTTCGCTTTATGCGGAAAAAATGGATGTTCCAATTACGATTTCAAATTAAAAGCGTATTTATCAATTACGCTTTCATTTGAATAACCACCCCAACCAGGGCCCCCTTTCTGTTATTATTCCTCGACTTCGCCTCTCTCTCCTCTCTTCTCTATTCTCTCTTGTGGAAGCTCAGACTTCGGCCCTCTTGCTTTTCCCTTTATTGAGTCCTCCTCTTTCTTTCATTATTTTGTCTGATTTCGTCACCCCTAAGCTCAACTCTTATAATGCATAAACCTTATTGATGAAATCCAATCGTAGCCCTAACTTATTCGAAGAAGACAACTGAGTTCTAGAGTTATTCGGTTGTGAGATTCTCCTGTGANAAACTTATTTACCAAAATACGGCTGTTTTAAAAGCGGAAGTACGAAATCCGAATTCATTTAAAAACGGAATTAGGAAGTACAACTTTATCTGAAAAAGCGGATGTACCAATTACGCATTCATTTAAAATCGGGCTTACCAAATCCGCTTACTATACTGGTGAAATTTGTTTTTAAAAGTGAAAGTGTATTTCGTAAGTTCGCTTTATGCGGAAAAAATGGATGTTCCAATTACGATTTCAAATTAAAAGCGTATTTATCAATTACGCTTTCATTTGAATAACCACCCCAACCAGGGCCCCCTTTCTGTTATTATTCCTCGACTTCGCCTCTCTCTCCTCTCTTCTCTATTCTCTCTTGTGGAAGCTCAGACTTCGGCCCTCTTGCTTTTCCCTTTATTGAGTCCTCCTCTTTCTTTCATTATTTTGTCTGATTTCGTCACCCCTAAGCTCAACTCTTATAATGCATAAACCTTATTGATGAAATCCAATCGTAGCCCTAACTTATTCGAAGAAGACAACTGAGTTCTAGAGTTATTCGGTTGTGAGATTCTCCTGTGAGATTCTATTCTAAGCCCTAGTTTTGTCAAATGAAGTAGTAGAGTGGTACACACCCGTGGGTTAGGTCTGAACCAAAAAAATCTTATACTTCTATTTTAACAAAAGACATAAGGTATCTTCATTTTTTGAATGTTTTTATTGCAAAAGACATAAAATCTCTTTCTACCCGGGTTTGGGTTTGTTGGTTGGGATTGAGGGGGGACAATTGTTATTCTCTTTTTGGATTATAAAATTTTTAGTGGGTAGGGTTTTAAAATGTTTATGAATTAAGGTTTTGTTTGTGTGGGGTTGGGGGAGGTGGGTATGATGGGTAGTATATTTAGAAATTAAAAAGGGTGAACTTAGTAAATTTATTATTTATTCTTTAATAGGGGTATGATAGGTAGTACTTTTAATTAGAAAGCGTTTTCAGTAAGTCNTCAAAGATAAAAAATCTCAATTTATAATCTCAAAGATATAAATTTGTATTAATGCGCACCTGAACTAACAACCATCAGATTGTCATCTAAACTAAATGAATTAATTACATATAGATCCCCTCATACTTGTTACTTAATCATTTGAACTTCTTCACATTTAGAATATTACTCATATATCTCTTGACATTTGTGCTCGTATAACATATAACACCTTGTCGTTGATATCTGTAAATATAACCGTAAAAAAATATGGTTTCATCTTAATAAAAAATTATAATTTCATACTACCTTTTATTTTGTGGGCTCGTTATACTTTAAAGTTCAAAATCAAGCTTATCATTTGAATATCTAATATAATACATGTATTTATATAATGTTATTTATATTCAATACAATACATCACTTAAACATAATTATTTGAATGTCTAATTAGGAGAATATTTTTAGTCATATTTGGATTCTCAAGGGATGTAGGTGAAATATTTCAAATATAAGGGGTCTAAGTAATTAAGTGACAAATATGAGGGGTCTAGTTATAATTTATCTATTTAGTTTTAGACGATAAACTGACAGATGTTAATTTGATGTGTGCATTGATATAAATTTTTATCTTTGAGGGTATAAATTAAAATATTTATCTTTGAAGGTATAAATTGATATTCGAACGATCTTTCGGTGTGAAATTTGAGATTACCCATATCTTTTTTTCTTAGAGTTTGTGTTTAAAGTCATGGTTTTGTTTTGTTAAAATTTTCATATCTGTCTCTTTCCCTTTGACTTGCAGGTCCGAAAAAGAGTGACCAACCCTAGTCAGGGGCGGAGCCACCTTTTGCCCAGGGGGCACATGCCTATCTTCAATTTTTTTTTTTAAAATTACTTGTATATATATATATATATATNTTTGTTTGTGTGGGGTTGGGGGAGGTGGGTATGATGGGTAGTATATTTAGAAATTAAAAAGGGTGAACTTAGTAAATTTATTATTTATTCTTTAATAGGGGTATGATAGGTAGTACTTTTAATTAGAAAGCGTTTTCAGTAAGTCCGCTTTCTAATGAAAGCGGGTTTAACAAATCAGCTTTAATTTTAAAGATAAGTCCTTAAAATCCGGTTTGATAAATATGCTTTCAATATGAAGTTGGAATTGGTAATTCAGTTTTACAACATAACGTTTATAAGTAGAAAATGAGATGAATAGGGATTTGTCTATAGTATCAACAACAACAAAAATTACTCTTATATCTTCACAATTTATTATTTTAATAAATTTATACTTCATTTTATAACTAATTAATTTATTATTTTTGTGGATAATTTATTACATTTATAAATATTTTTATTACTGTTGTGAGCATTTTTATCAATATTGGTATAACTTTTTTTACTATAAANTTAATATAATACATGTATTTACATAATGTTATTTATATTCAATACAATACATCACTTAAACATAATTATTTGAATGTCTAATTAGGAGAATATTTTTAGTCATATTTGGATTCTCAAGGGATGTAGGTGAAATANTACTGTTGTGAGCATTTTTATCAATATTGGTATAACTTTTTTTACTATAAAAAATTATTATTTTTCTGGGTGATTTATTGCATTTGTGAGTGTTTTTTTTTATCATTATTATGGTAATAATTATTATTTTTATTATTTTATATTAAAAATAAGTACGACACCAAAATTTATTTTTGTATCCCCGTACACAACTCCTCGGATTTGGCATATCTGCTTATTATTGAAAGCGGGTTACAATTTTTTCCAAATGAAAGCGGACTTGCTAAAAACGCTTTCATCAGAAAACAGATTTCTTAAGATCGATTTCTTGGCATNTTTTTTTCTTAGAGTTTGTGTTTAAAGTCATGGTTTTGTTTTGTTAAAATTTTCATATCTGTCTCTTTCCCTTTGACTTGCAGGTCCGAAAAAGAGTGACCAACCCTAGTCAGGGGCGGAGCCACCTTTTGCCCAGGGGGCACATGCCTATCTTCAATTTTTTTTTTTAAAATTACTTGTATATATATATATATATATATATATATATATATATTAAAGTAATATATTAAATTATTAAATCTATACTAATAAGATAGGACCCAATTTGAATCTTTTTCTATTTTAAAATTTAATTTAATTTTAATTTATTTGGGAAAGCACAAGGACGGCTCAGATTAAATCCATTTTTAATTCAACGGTCCAAATTTCATCTCAATTTTTTCAACATAATCCTAAGGCTCAAAATACATCTTATACAAATGCCAAATCCCACCCAAAAATTAAACTCACTTACACGTTACTCAACTCCTACATGCCTCCCAATCTCAATCAGACTGTCTCTCTACCTCTCTTTCTCTCTCTCACAGAAGATCCCAACTCAAACAGTAACACATCCGCTACAACAATCTCTTTCTCTCTTTCTACCCTGCAACTCTCTTCTACCTCTCACCTTTTGCTCTTCTCTGCCATGGCTCAACCCACTGACGACACAACCCAGGTATCTTTCTCTCTCTCTCTCTCTCTCTGCCATACCTCTCTTCCTTTACCCCACGCACACACACACATACACATACACACAAACACAACAACCCACACACACATAACACGCTACAGATCACCCTCGCTCACCCACTCACCCACACACCCAAGGCAGAGGCACACACGCACACACAACAACAACACACACACACAACAACATGCAGAGACACACAAAACACTGCAGACACATTCAATGTTAGGTTTTCTAATTAGGTGCTAAGTTTTGTAATATTGAATGTTAGGTTTTTCAAATTGGGGTTTTCCATTCAATAGGGTTTGTGACATTTACAAATTTGGCGTTTTTAATGAAATAAGGTTTGTGACAAATTGAATGTTGTATGCTAACTATTTGTTAAAATGCTTCACTCAAGCGATTTTTTTTTTTTGATCTTCACTCAAGCGATTTTGTATGCTAACTATTTGGATTTTGGGCTTTTTAATTTACTTTCAACTCTTTTGTTTGTTTTTAAATATTATAATTTGATGCTTACTAATTGCTTATGGGGTCGGACAGCGGCATGTCTGATTTATGGGTACTAAAGGAGATTGAAAAGTTTGAATTTAAGTGGGTAAAAAGTGAGGAGGTTGGAGAAAATAAGAATATTCCCCATGCTTATGTCTTTTGTTAACTCATTACACTCTTAAGCATTTATTTTACATATTTTTTACTCTCAGGAAATTAAAAGAATTTCATGAAGTCTCTGAATTTGAATCAGACATGCCACTGTTAAATGGATTCTACTTTCTCATACATCTAAAGTTGTTTAACCGATGGAAAAAAAAAAAGAAGCAAAGCATGAAAGGTGATTGTGGAAGTGGTTCAAATCTCCAATACTTTTGTGGGTCTGTGTTGCCATGTGTTGCAATCAAGATGTGTTGAATAGACGAGTTTTATGTGGTATGTTAAATTATCTCTTGAAGTACTTGGTTCCTTTCTTTTGTGATCTTTGGACAGCTTTCTTTGCTTACTTGGATCTTCATCAAGGAGCTATCAAGGGATCAATTTAAGAATAAAATGGAGTAGTGTAGTTGCTATTCAATGGCTTATGCATTTAAAGTACTCATTCTGCTTTTAAATTTTGAATGGCTTTGTGGCATTTGAACTACTCATGTGACTTACTTAGTTGTTTTTGGTCTTTTTAAGTAGATTGCTTATGATTTGACTGCAGTAATATTATTGTGCAAATGCTGAAAATATGATATTGAATGCTATTGAAAATAACTAAAATTATGCTTAAATGCCAAAATTTGAAAATGCTATTGTGGATGACGATCTATGATTTTATGTGTATAAAAATGTTTATGACTATTATAATTATGAAGCTGGTAAATGATTGGGTAAATAGTTCTATTAAGGCAACATTGTTATATAATTGTGAGTTCGGTAAAAAATTTGATCTATATGGATTTTAATTTGGAGTTTGTAAACATTGTAGCAGTGTTGTTTTGTTTTGTAATAGTTGGATGTTCAAACTTGGGTTTTCCATGACATCAAAATGTTATTAAGGCAAAATCTTGATGTTATCATTGAAATGCTATTAAGGTAAAATCTTTGAATGTTATACTGTATGGTTTTGGATATGACAGTCAAAGTATTGATGCTCACTTTTAGTTATAAACTTCAATTATTAACTCAAGTAGTTGGACATTTTGAACGAGAGGCCTTGAAACATTTTTTATTTTCAATTTAATTTTTTTCCTAAATGCATCAATTGTTTGTTTTTTATTTTTGTCTTACGATGCCTATAGGGACAAGTGTGACATTTTTTTTTTTCATTCTAGACTTAATTTGTAAATAATCTGGAAAAAAAAATTTCGGCTTTGGGATTGAATTTCCTTTATGTGTATAATATTCCACTTTAGTTTTGGAGTTGAATTTTTTAGGAAGTATATATTTTGTTTTGAAAAGTGCTTGTTTAGAGCTTTTAATTTTCCAGAACTANCTTTTTTTTTTCTTTTTCATTCTAGACTTAATTTGTAAATAATCTGGAAAAAAAAATTTCGGCTTTGGGATTGAATTTCCATTATGTGTATAATATTCTACTTTAGTTTTTGAGTTGAATTTTTCAGGAAGTATATATTTTGTTTTGAAAAGTGCTTGTTTAGAGCTTTTAATTTTCCAGAACTATAATATGGTAGATGGTGATTGAGTTGGTTTTCCATTATGTTGGTTCCCATAATTATTTTCCCTTTTTAATATGGTAGCCCATATTTATGATTTTATTGTTGTCTTAATTGAGATTTATATTGTGTGTTATGTGGTGAATTTAGTAATTGGTTTGAGCCATATTTTTACTAATATATAATTTTTTTTTGTTATACAGTGCCTTCAAACATGAGTTCGTTGCTATTGAATATTTTTTTTTGAATTATGTTGATTCTAACTGACGAGAAAAGCAAGGGAGCATAAGTTTCGAATTTTTAGTTTAGTTTTGCCTCACATTTTTGGGCATACATGTAAGCATGCTTGAAATTATTTTTTTGTGACTTCACATCCAGAAGACGTTGATTCCAATCAGACAATATTGTGGTAGTGGTTGTTAGCAATCTTATTGATATGTGTTTTTTGGTTATCTTTCTTTGCTAAAGAAGATAAAGTTAAAGATAATTATTTCTCTCTTTGAACATGTGTGTGTCGAGGTTGTGTGTGATTTGTTTGTTCCGTGTTTAGTAAGTTAAACAAATCACACATGTGAAAATGTTGTTTGATGAGAATTGATGGTTGATTTTGGAATGGTGATTTTTGGGGGAAATAGAGTTGTATTGTGATGATTGTTATGTATGATTATGATGGTTATATGTTTTGTTTGAATTATGATGTTATATCTGACTTAGGTTGGATAATTTTTTCTTGAGATTGATTATGCAATGGTTTGTATTCGACAATGATACATACAATGAGATATATAACCTCTATAGACAGGTTAAGATTATCTTAGGTTCTTATCTATAGAGGAAACTTTGCCGATATTTTTTTGAAAAAATAGTAGAGGCTTGATTGATATCAATTTCTTTAATTAAAGCAAATGAAGGAAAATTTATTTTAACTGATGGGTTTTTGAGTTAGCAAAATGTTTTTAGACATGGATTAATTTAACTTTTCGTTATCTCGTGCCTTCAGGCACGGACAATTACTAGTTATTAAATATTTTAAGTATTTTTTNAGAGCCCAAGGCCGGTTAGAGTTCTTGCTTAACACGTCACCAAGAGGAGAGCACGGGAAGTTTATCTGCACCGCCTTAAGGAGCCCAAGGCCGGTTAGACTTCTTGCTTAGCACGTCACCAAGAAGTGAGCACGGGAAGCTTATCCGCACCACCGAAAAGAGCCCAAGGCCGGTTAGAGTTCTTGCTTAACACGTCACCAAGAGGAGAGCACGGGAAGTTTATCTGCACCGCCTTAAGGAGCCCAAGGCCGGTTAGACTTCTTGCTTAGCACGTCACCAAGAAGTGAGCACGGGAAGCTTATCCGCACCACCGAAAAGAGCCCAAGGCCGGTTAGAGTTCTTGCTTAACACGTCACCAAGAGGAGAGCACGGGAAGTTTATCTGCACCGCCTTAAGGAGCCCAAGGCCGGTTAGACTTCTTGCTTAGCACGTCACCAAGAAGTGAGCACGGGAAGCTTATCCGCACCACCGAAGGAAGGAAACGGTCCAATCTTTGACCACGTTTCATGAAGAGCTCCCCAACCTTTTCCTTCCGTTGAGGATAAGTCGTGATCTCCACCAAAGATAATCTCTAAGTTGCGATAAAGAAGCCTTGAGGATAAGTCGTGATCTCCACCAAAGATAATCTCTAAGCTGCGATAAAGAAGCCTTGAGGATATGTCATGATCTCCACAAGAATGATCTCTTATCTACTATAAAATGGCTCTAATCTGGGAGAGAAAGGGACACATGCTCCATCAGAAACTTACAGAAGACGAACCGACTACCGGAGATTATTATTTTCTTTGATTCTCCATTCCCCCTCTCAAAGCTTGTATCTTCATTCTCCATACCTTTGAATCAATAAAATACCCGGCGACTGAAGCCATTGAAGAGTGGACGTAGGTCGAATTGACCGAACCACTATAAATTGTGTCTTCTCTAATTTTTTCGTTGATTTCATTGCATTTATTATCTATACTTGACAGGTGGTGTGCAAAACCATTTTTGTGCATCATCCGTTTGTATTCGACAATGATACATACAATGAGATATATAACCTCTATAGACAGGTTGAGATTATCTTAGGTTCTTATCTATAGAGGAAACTTTGCCGATATTTTTTTGAAAAAGTAGTAGAGGTTTGATTGATATCAATTTCTTTAATTAAAGCAAATGAAGGAAAATTTATTTTAACTGACGGATTTTTGAGTTAGCAAAGTGTTTTTAGACATGGATTAATTTAACTTTTCATTATCCCGTGCCTTCAGGCACGGACAATTACTAGTTATTAAATATTTTAAGTATTTTTTTAATATATTAAATTATGTCCATCATATTTTTTAGCCAAAACCAGAAAATACATGATATATCCATGAGTTTACTTATAATTTTGACATTTTATTTTAGTAATTATCACCGACATAATAGAGAATACATTTTATTGTGTAATCGAATGAATGATAAATAACTAAGTGATAATATGATTGTAAATATAAATAATAATAAAATTATTGCAAGNCCTAACACATCGTGGTATGAAGTAAATGCAGATAGAAACCTTAATTCGATGACTTGCACACCTGTACTTTTTTGTTTTTTTTTTTGGAAGGTAAAATGATTCTATCGATACAAATGGACAAGATACAGTAGGGTGAATTCCTTTTCAAACAATAGGAATCACTTATTAAGAGCCAAACTATAAAATTTTGGAGGAAGTGAGGATGATAGTCCAAACACACCTGTACTTTTTAANGACTTTCAACGTATGAAAATTTATCGGAGTCAATTCTAAATAATTTTGATTAGCCTTTGTTTGGTAAAAGGATATAATTAGTCTATTTTTTTTTTTTTTTTGGTTATTTGTATCTACTTTGCTTAACAATTTTAGTCTTTTAAGTTTAATGAAATTTTAAGAATTAAATAGGATATAATTAAATATAAATGCATTATTCTATTTTTATCAAATGCAAGAAAAAAATTAAGCTTGTTAAAATATACAATGCCCACCTTGGAACAATTTTCTGGCTCNTTTCAAATGCAAGAAAAAAAATTAAGCTTGTTAAAATATACAATGCCCACCTTGGAACAATTTTCTGGCTCCGCCCCTGAACCAACCCCAGGGGTTAGGTTACTAATATCAACATGACCTCTATGACAACGTAACATCTAGTATGCATAGCATTGTTCAATAGAAAAATTGCTTTTAGCAACCGTTATCGTTCATTTCATTATCGGCTGTGGTAATGATATTTCTTTATAAATCGATAGAGTTAATCAACTCAAGCTTTTATTCTCTTTTATCTCAAGCATCTCAACTAAAATAAGCAAAATCTTGTCACAATATTCTTAAGATCGATTAATTTTACCTCAAGTAATCACTAATAAATTATGCACATCGGGATAATTAAGAGATCCTTGTGAGAGTGGAAGAATTTGTGTCCTTCAAAAGAGTCAAATATTCACTGATTTTAAGTGCTGTGAGTTTTCTTTTCCTTTTCTAAGACAATGGCAATTGTTCTCAACATGTATTTATTACAATCATGACAAAACTTGAACACATTTTAAGGACAAGTAAACCACACGATCGAATTAGTTAACCTAAAACTTATCGGACTTGGGATCAAGACATGCAAGTTAAGTCGTCTCGTCTTTTATTCGATCACAAAAAAATTTGGATGGATTAAAACTCTACAAGGTAGAATTAAAGGATAGAGTACGGTACTTTATGGTATCAAACATAGTTATTATGGGAAAAAAATGAGATTGCAATTCAATTCAATGATGTTATGACTCACTGTGGTTAAAGTACGAGAATGTTAGAATTGATTTTAAAAAATCTGGTTTTGTTGTAAAGCCAATAGATTAAGTTGTAACATTGGTTATTATGATATGGGAGAATTTCGTAACACATCGTGGTATGAAGTAAATGCAGATAGAAACCTTAATTTGATGACTTGCACACCTGTACTTTTTTGTTTTTTTTTTTTTGGAAGGTAAAATGATTCTATCGATACAAAAGGACAAGATACAGTAGGGTGAATTTCTTTTCAAACAATAGGAATCACTTATTAAGAGCCACACTATAAAATTTTGGAGGAAGTGAGGATGATAGTCCAAACACACCTGTACTTTTTAACTTCAACATAATAATCAGATCTCTCATTCTTAACTTTTTAACTAACTTGATAATAAAAAAGAAACTATTTTACAACTACATGTCTCGAATGGAGCTTTGATTGACGATTGAAAATTCCAAACAAGTAAGCTCGCAGTGGTGAGTTGAGAAAACCAGGGTAGGTTCTTAGTGGTAGAATAATCCAAGTTGCCTTGCGGAACCCCATAACCATTATCAACGGATGTTGCAGGCCAATCGTGTTTTTCTTTGAGCTCTCTGGACACAACAAGGGTTGCTCGTCCTACCACAATCCCTTCTCCGTTTGGGGCAAATAAAAAAAGAAAACAGGTCCAACAAGGAGCTCTAAACGAAAAGCGGGGCACACACTACATTCATTTTTGGGCTTCCAGAGTAGTCATCATTTCATATGATTGTCATCGTTGCATTTTTGGATCGAATTTCTTTTTTGATTCTTCCAACTTTATATGGTAATAACTTTGAATACAATATCAAATTTGAAACCATAATCGGCCCGATCAAAGATAAAATATACCATTTTCTTCAATCAGTTGAGCCAATATATATACCAACAAACACACACATGTAAGCATGTGATTTTCAATGAGAAGATGGCGGGGCAGGCGGCTGACCACAGCCCATGCCTGCTTGTCCCCTCGTTTTACCCATGGCTACATGGAAACATATAAAACAATAAATTAATTCATTTCGCCAGGAATATATATATTTTTCAATGTTTTGGGTCAATGCCTTGTCAATGAACTCACGAAACCCTTAGAATGTAAAACACACACAAATTTTCAAAACCCTTTATATATAGTATGTTTGTTGTTTGATATTGATAGAATGAACATACTAAATGATATGCACGAGATCATTAAAAATATAGGACAAATTGAAAGAAAAAAAATCCGCAAGGTAGGTGGTTTGCCTTAATTAAAATCTCACGTTCATAGGCAAAGTGTAACGACAAACATGATATATATATATATTTCAATGTTAATTACCTCGTGAAATCATGAGAATATAAAACTAACAAAAGCAAATTTTCAAAACCCTTTATATATTGTATGTTTTGATATTGATAGTATGAACATATACTAAATGTTATGCACAAGATCATAAAAAATATAAAACAAAATGCAAAAACAAAAAACAAAATCTACGGGTTAGATGGTTTGGTTGAAAATCTCACGTTTTTAGGCAAACTATAGCAACAAACATCTACTATAAATGATAAAGATTAAAACACTTCTCAAAATGATACAAGACAAGAAAATCATCGAAACTATGAGACGGATGTTGCACAATGACTGGTGACCCTAAAAGAGGTAGATTGTGGTGTTTTAGACCCGTCTAACATTATTAAGTGAAGTGTATGTTATGATTTTAGATTTTCAATGCACATATGTACTTAGAGTCCACATGCCGATGATTAATTTTACCAAATCTTCTTCCTTGAGAATTGATTGAAAGACAAAAGTGATGTCAAGTTNACGTTCATAGGCAAAGTGTAACGACAAACATGATATATATATATATTTCAATGTTAATTACCTCGTGAAATCATGAGAATATAAAACTAACAAAAGCAAATTTTCAAAACCCTTTATATATTGTATGTTTTGATATTGATAGTATGAACATATACTAAATGTTATGCACAAGATCATAAAAAATATAAAACAAAATGCAAAAACAAAAAACAAAATCTACGGGTTAGATGGTTTGGTTGAAAATCTCACGTTTTTAGGCAAACTATAGCAACAAACATCTACTATAAATGATAAAGATTAAAACACTTCTCAAAATGATACAAGACAAGAAAATCATCGAAACTATGAGACGGATGTTGCACAATGACTGGTGACCCTAAAAGAGGTAGATTGTGGTGTTTTAGACCCGTCTAACATTATTAAGTGAAGTGTATGTTATGATTTTAGATTTTCAATGCACATATGTACTTAGAGTCCACATGCCGATGATTAATTTTACCAAATCTTCTTCCTTGAGAATTGATTGAAAGACAAAAGTGATGTCAAGTTGGAGAGGTTTATAAAATACATATCTTCAAGTGAATATAACTATTTTAGGATTTTGAAAATTCACACAATGAAATAGCTCTATTAATATTTTTTTATAAACTGCCTTTTCCACAATAAGAATATAATATAGCCGTTATTGGCCGTGCAAGCAATTATTTTGATTGAAGAAATTGGCTATTTGTTGAGGTGAACTGTACAAGCATTGACTGTATAATGAACAGAATCATTAGTGTTGTCGCTTGTAAGATTAAGCCTACCATACCTCACACCAACCCTTCCACTCTTACTATACTTTTTAGTTTTACCCCTTAAATTTTCCTACATTCCACTTTGATCTTTAATTTTATTGTCAAATTCTACCTTTATCTTTCAATGTAGTATCAATTCAATAACAACAATTTTAAGTAATAAACTTTTAATCATTATACTAAAATAATAAGACGTGATATTTTTCATCAAGTTTTTATATTAAAATTATTATTTTTTTTGGTCGGACACTATTACACGATAAGGGTGGCGTGAATTTATAGATTAAAAATACAATTATCCCTATTTTATTTTATATGCTATTACCATGACATATTTAATTTAATTAACATAAAAAGCAGATTGGCACATATAAACATGTATACAGCCTCCCTCTCTACCCTCAACTCAATCACCTTTTGTGTTGCATTTTCTGTCCTCTATATTCTAATGCTTTTTTGTTTTGTTAAATACAGATAACTAATTAAAAAATACACCATCTTAAAATTTGCTTATAGTTGTAAGAACTGCGTCTCTCTCTCCTCTCTCCACTCTCCTCTCTCCTTCCTCACCCCCTCCCTTTCTTCTGAGCTTGATTCCTTTTGTTTTCTATTCGGTCTAGGGTTTAAATCTTTGTGCTACCATTCCTTTAAAACCCATAAAATAATCGCCTTTTTTTCTAATTTGCCAAATTAATCATACTTTAATTTCTCTGTTTCTGTTCTCTTTCGTTGTTGTTTATGGATTTAGACTTAGGCTCAGCTTCTCGCTTTTCTTCTCAGTTCCAGAGGCCTGACCTCCACCTCCAAAGACCACCGGACTCCGACGATGAAAACAATCAAAACCACTTCACCGGAGACAACGACGATGATGAAAACACCCATAAAAACCTTGAACTGGTCACACCCAACTCCAGTTCCGGAGATCTTGTTACCCGCCGGCCGAGAGGAAGACCCGCCGGTTCGAAGAACAAGCCTAAACCGCCGGTGATCATAACCCGAGAGAGCGCGAACACACTCCGAGCACATATTCTTGAGGTTAGCAATGGCTGCGATGTGTTTGAATCTGTAGCAACCTATGCCAGAAAGAGGCAAAGAGGGATTTGCGTACTGAGTGGGAGTGGAACAGTAACCAACGTGAGCTTGAGGCAGCCGGCGGCTGCCGGTTCAATTTTGACGCTGCATGGCCGGTTCGAGATATTATCACTATCGGGCTCGTTTCTGCCACCGCCTGCGCCTCCGGGCGCCACCAGTCTGGCGATATATTTGGCCGGAGGACAAGGTCAGGTGGTGGGTGGGAATGTTGTGGGTGCTTTGATTGCATCTGGGCCAGTTATTGTTATCGCAGCTTTATTCACCAACGTTGCTTATGAGAGGTTGCCTTTGGATGAAGATGAGCCACCACTTCAGATTCAGCCACCGGTGTCACAACCCTCTAACGGTGGCGGCGGTGGTGACGGAAACCCTTTTCCTGACCCATCTCTGGGGCTCCCATTTTTCAATTTTCCATTGAACATGCCCAATAATCAGCTACCAATAGATGGAACTTGGATGAGCAACTCAACCAGTCGACCTCCATATTAGGGCACAAAGGTTAGAGAATTAACAGATTATTATCATCTTCATCGTCATGTTGTATGATCAATTGATCAGATTATTGTTTTGTTGATTTGGCTTTTTCTTTTGATCTGTGAAAATTCTTTTCTTCTTCTTCTTCTTGTTCTTTGTGGAAGGAACTCGAGTACTTTTTCAATAGAAATGATTTGAGTTTTAGCTTTCAAGACACAACTCTATGGTCATTACTTTTAACCAACTTGCAGAAAAACAATACAAACATGTTTGCAAATATATGATAAAGTTAATGGTCAGATTAAAATACATGGTTTTTTAATCTGCTTAATTTCATTATAAAACTTTAGGGCTTTCCTCTTTAAAACTAGTTATTCAACACCATATATACTACTGTCTGCAACATCTATGCTAGAGTTTGTGTGCACTCTAAAATAAACGGTTTATTTATCTTCTCTCATCATAAAAACATACAAAAAAAAGATACCAATTAAGGGTCTCTCCCAAAAAAATAAATCCTTTGTGATCTTGTGGTCTGATAGAATATTAGGTAAAGATGACTCGTATATCTAAATGTTCTCGCGGGTTATGGATAATTATATATGCCCCCCCCTTTCTCTCTCTCAAAATATAAGAGAATATTGGCCTTTATAATCCATATCTTAACATTTTTTACAGGTAAAACAAATAATCTGCATAATTTGCTGATAATAGAATAAGCTTCTCCAATGGTAGGTAGATATAAAGTATATGTTCATTGATAATCCCATCTAATGCTATCCTACCTTTATTGTTAATTGACTGCATTCAAGACTAGTCCCTATATAATTAGCAGGAGAAATAATCAAGTTTTCGAAGCTTTTCGCGCTTCCAATAATGAGAATTTTTAGATCACTGTTAGCTACATTTGATCCCTAAATGAGTTGGTACATGATTAAAAAGTGGAGAGATATATTAGCCATTTTTAAGAGAAGCAATTTAACCAAGTGATTTCTTAAAATAAACCATATTGGGTACTCAATGGAGCAGATATAGAAGCAATGTTTCCTTTTGCTTCTTTGTGTGCTTTTCTCTCCATTATTCAGTTTAATTATTTTTTATAGTTATGAAAATTGTTCTATTAACACTTCTACTGTATCCTTTTCACATGTAATTGTTTATTATGTTGTGTGCTTTTTAGCAATTACTGATAATTAGACAGCTAAGAAAGGAATGTTTTACAAGATTCAGATACACCCCCCAAGTGGATTAGCCAACTTTGATAAGACAATTGATTGTAAGACCAACACCCTCTCTTTCTTGTATTGTTCCAATGATGAAGTCTCAAAACTGCAATTTCTTGTTAATTTAACTAAATTTTCATGGAGAAAAGAGGCCTTATTCCTGTATGGCTTACCTACTGAACAACTAGAATATGAAGTGGACAAGTAAGAAAATGTAATCACGGGCATGGTGATGGTTTGACTATTCATCGTTTTTTTCTAGTGTTTTCATAGGATTGATTCTTGTGCATAACATGTAATAAAACTTGCTGATACATAAGCAGTAGAGTTAATCATCAGGAATAGTTATAAGGATTAATATACGAAAATTTCTCGTTTTAGTTTTCAGCTGTATAATGGCACCACTATCTGCAAGCACAAGAATTTGGATCAAGTACGTGCAATTGTGAATTATGAATAAAAATTTGAAGTGCTAATTATAGCAAAATTCGCATTGATTGTCAGTCATGTAAACAATGAATACATTCCATTTTGTCTTCAGATCATTTGGACTTTAATTGCTTTGTTGATCTTTGTACATGAATCGAGTCTATAACTCTTAAAATGCTTATAAATTTGTAATACGAATACATCATTTGATGTTATAGTTATCTCTAAAATGGTACCTTTTATTCCCTAATGTTTAGCGAAAGAAAATCTAAATCATGCCATCTTTATAGCCACCTATATATAAAAGAAGTTCACCTGGAAAGTATCTAATGTATAATTGAACAATCAGTTGACAAATCTTTTTGGGTAAGCAGTGTCTGGAAATCTAACCTCAATAAATTTCATTCCTGGAACTCTTTGTAGTCTTCAACATTCAGAATATACTTTTATCAATGCACTTCTTCCTAATTTACGTTTTCAAGTGAAATTACGTAATCTCTTGTATGCTATATATATATTGTTTCGACATGCATTTGTTTGTCATCTCATGCATATGATATTCTTAATCAAGAAAAATAAAAAAAAAACCATTCTGAGCACGTTAACTGTTTAACAAATCTGCTTTTACTGTCCCAACTAGGCAGTAAGCACAATTCATTAGCAATGGGTAATCCAGCAACCTTTGTAGGTGCGACTTTGGCAACTTAATCTTTACTCCATTTGTTTACTAAACATGAGATAACCCACCCTAAATGTCACCATTGCTTCCCTTCCTAATTATAATTGTCCATCTCACTTGATCCAACTATAGTAAGGAATGGTAACCCCAAATATCCAGTAACTTGAATTATGGTCTATGCTCTAACACATGAATTTCATAGACAATCTTTGGAAATATGGTTTGAATAGATATAGTTAAGGTTTAGAAAGCTGCATTACATTGCATAAACTCGTATGTCTTGGGCTCCAGTCTCCTTGACTGTAAAACCTGGGTCTTCTCGACGAGTGTGGTTAGCAATGTGCATCCAACGTTTGCAAAAATAAAGCAATCTTATATTAATAGAACATAGCTTTCTTCTATGCTTTAATAAGCCATACTGAGGTTTATAAAGTTACAAATGTTGAATGAACATAGCCACCTTATATTGTAGTAAAGTTGTATCAACAAATTTGTTGGAAGGCAATCATATATAAACCATATGATCTTTAATGTCCTAATCATCTACATTATTGAACAAGCGTTTGGATTCTCATCACTAAATAACTGAGGAGCATAGACATAGTGAATGAAATATGGAGCATGTCCATCAGTTTTCACCTCCACTTTCTTCTCTTTTTCAAATTCTATGACTTCTGTGGTTTCTTTGGTCTTCACTTCCACCGTAACTTTTTCTTTTGTTTCCTCTTTCTTCTCGCCTTTCTTCTCATCTTTCTTCTCTTCTTTCTTTTCTTCTTTCTTCTCTTCTTTCTTTTCTTCTTTCTTCTCTTCTTTCTTCTCTTTCGGAGGTATAATGACTGCATGTTTGTGTACCCTCTTTTGCATGTATGTTAAGAGTTTCTCAGATTCAATGATTCCTTCAATTGTAATTGTTTGAGCTTTTTTGTCTGTTTTTACATTGTGAATACCTGCATTTGTCAAAAGCATTTGCATAAACAAACAAAATTGGAAAATTAGACAGGATTAATTACTTATTGTGTAGAAAAAAATCGTACACAAGAAAAAGCAAGTAGAAGACGATCACTTGAACATCTACAAGGCAGAAAACGGAGGTTAACCCTTTTTTTCCGTTTTGCAAATGTTTTGAGTGGTTCCCATCTACTTGCTTTTTATGGTTGGACAATTTGTTTCCGTACAAATTTATTACCTTTGTGTCGTAATAATTTATTTCGCAGGTCACGCTCACATTGGTCACAATGCATGTAGACCTTTATAACTGTTGTCTTCACAGTTTCCTTCAAATTCAAACATGATCATCAGGGTTTCAATTGCCTAACTATATGTGAATTCTGTTGTAAAGGGGGTGCAACTAATCAATATGCATGCTAGTGTTTCAACTACAATTAAGGACGCTTGTACACGCTCACAAACACACACACAGAGAGAGATGTATGCAGTAACGCAGGCATAAACATGATGATCGAGAACATTTTATGCATTGTGAATCTGTTATGTATATCAGACATAAAATCTAGTTGGACTGTAAATTTTCATGAAACAATCAGTCAAATTTAAGAATCCATTAGCACAATTCGTGTCGACATTGATAATTAATCAAGTTTACTTCTAAATAGATGAAGAAAGAATAGAGTTGATTAGATATTTCTAGGATGAACTAGAAAAAATACATGAAGTGTTCATATGATTTTTCTTTATGGTGTAAAAGAATTCTACTCGAGGATATACCAATATCCTGGACTTGTTTTGGGGATGTTAGTCGAGCTAACCACGCTGAGCCTTTAAGCTCTGGGATGCTTAGTCTAGGCCCTAGTTAATATTCATGGATAAATTTGGCTCCATTTTTGAATCATCTGCTCGTTTTCAGCTTGGGTTGATTAACATTTGTACTAGATGCCTAATATATCTCTTAAGCTAAAAAGCATTATATTTATTATCATGAATTTTGTATAGATATTACATTTCGAACAAATTGAGTTCAAGTCTATGGGCCAATTGCTCATTGGTGAGATGTGGCTTGGTTATAACTAAGCTTGAACGAGCTAAAGTTGTCTTGAATATGAGCCAAGCTCTACCAGCTTCGATAAGCTAACAATCCCCACTAGTTAATTTTAATCCTCATAGAATTCTTGCAGTCATGTTGCCTAGAGGTTTTTTTTCATTCAACGACACTTACCTTTTTGGTCTCCTTCTTTTCTGCTTCCTTAAACTTGGCCTGGGATAATAGCTCAACCTTTTTCTTACTCCATTTCTCTAATTGTCCATGGATTTTCTTCGCATCGATGGCACCTTTGACTGTAATTTCACCTTTTTCAAATTTGACGTCCACGCTCTGAACCCCTGGATAGCATCAAAATACAGTTTTGACATAAATCCGATTCTCCAATAAGTTTAATTAATAAAATGAGTTTATCAACCTTATGACTTATACTTAGTATTTCAAATATATGCATATATGCAAATTTTTGAAAGGTAATTCCACGCCTCCGATTTCTGTTTCTGTTGTGCTCTGCGTCCACCATTTGATATTGTTTCATGGTTTTTATCGGAAATTAAACTATATTGTAATACACACTCAGAGAGAGAGAGAGAGAGAGAGAGCACATAAATAAAACAGCACCTGGGGTTCTAAGGAGAGGCTTTCGGATATCATGAGCACATTGTGGACAATGTAGATTAGCTTTGTAAACAGCACTAATCACTTCAATTTTTTCCTTCTTTTCCTCAACTATTTCTTTCTTTTCAGCCATTGTGACCACCACACAGCACAGCAAAACCATAAACAGAGGTCTCTGGAGAGAGTTTCAAAGATCAGATCAATCAAAAATTAGAAACGAACATATGAAATTCGCTATGAATCTGAATTTGAATTTTCGAAATCTTAAGAGAAGAAAAAATCTTCTGTTTCTGTTCTCCAAAATATTGTTCAAGATCACAAACGGTTGGTGGAGTTTGCTAAGGGTGGTTCACTAAACTAAGGAAACTTGCTGGGGGAGAAACTTGAATATTGATACCCTTTGGAAGATAAACCTTGCCTATATAGAGACTATGTTGAATGGTTTGGTTAATCTATTTTGAAGGCTCNGTGAAAGAAGAATGGTAAGAAATTGGAAAATGATATTTTTTTATTGCCTTTTCATTCACCAAGGACATTTTTTTTATGCAATGAATGGAAAAAGGGTAGCATGTTGCTTTTCTAATTAGATATGAATAAAAAAGTGTTCTATACCCTCTTTGGTTGAGGGCCAAGTAAGGGAAGTCTCTTTAATTTATAAAAATCCTCCAACAACCACTATATAGTCCCAGAGGCTATATAAAACACAAGGGTAGCTCCGTCTCTAAACCAGTCATCGTTCTGAAATCTTTTATAATAAATTAAATTTGATTAAAAAATTATGAACAAAAGTTTAATTGACATTTTTATGAAAAAGGGTAAGTGTGGAATAAATATATGACCGAATGATTCAGCCAGATTAATGGGCCTTTGGTCTAATAGTACTCCTTACCTTGTGAAGATTTTGTCTTCTTGAGGTCAAGGGTTCAAGCTCTATTTCTCCCTCTCTCAAAAATAAATAAATAAATAAATATATATATATATTTATTTATATAAAAAAAAAATGATTCAGCCAGAAGTTTTAGTTCAAGGCCTTCACTTTCTTCTGAATTCAACAACCCTTTAATAGTTAATGTGTTTTTGTTTTTGTTCTGATTCTACAAGTTATACAACAAGTAACACCTATTGTATTTTGTAAGAGTGTCACCCAATGCTTGTATATAATAGTTTTTTTTTTTTAATTAATAGAATATTTTTACCTTCCAAAAATAAAAAAATTAAAAACTTAGAAGGAAGAGGGCCTTCATGTCAACCGTATAAGATTGGGCCAAGGTCGATACTTCAGAAAACAATTTAATCTTTATCAGCAGAGATCTGGTAGGCCCAACAGATTTTTGCCCTATCAGAGTTCATGGTTCTGCATGGTCAGGCCCATTGATTAAACTCCGACGCTCGAAGAATTAAGTACCAATCTTTTGATACAAACATTGAAGGTCGTATAGAAAAAATAATATTTTTTTAAAAAAATTTAAGATGAATTTTATATTATTAAGTTAAAATATATATAATTTAGATCAATTTTAACCATAATTATAATTTTATAAGTTAAACATTTTTAGTTTTAGACGTCTTTAGTTCGAAACATAATAAATCACTTAAAACCAAGTAATGAGAAATTTTTCTTCGTGAATTTTCAAGTTTAAACATAGATAAGTCTGTCATTAGATCGGATTTTAACCCGAATTCGATTCGAATCAAATCCGCTTAAGTGAAAATGGATCACATTTTCAATCCATTAATTCGATCCGATTTGAATCTGATTAGAGTTGTTTTAAACGAATTCAGATATGAATTTATAATAATCCAATCCGTTATGAATTTATAATATATTATGTAAATAAATATCACATGTATATTATACTTATACTAAATAAATAAATAAATTTTAAGCGAATATCATAATGTATGACACATTTTTTTCATTTTGATTTTGATTTTGTCTCTTGTTTGATTTGCCCCCCCCCCCCCCCCCCCCCC
>CAUOFW020001425.1:745773-798497 GCA_963454935.2 Ilex paraguariensis
CCCCCCCCCCCCCCCCCTTTTTTTTGTTCATTATCCAAATTCTTATTGTTAATTTTTTTATGTACATGTATTTTTGTGGTAATCAGATCGGATCAAATTTTCAGATCAAGTATTCGAAAATTAACGTATTCAGACATGAATTGAATTTTTCAAATTCAGCGAATAATTGGATCAAATATAGGTCAATCCGATCCATATTTGATTTGTTGATAGGCCTAGATATAATGGTGTGTTTGGTTTAAGCATTAGGATAAATCGGATTAGATAATACTGTTCATCCCTTATCTATCCATCCGGCCCTTAGACTAATTATATTGATAATTTCTCCTCATTTTATGTTTGGTTTAAGTATTGAGAAGTAGTGAGTTTCACGTTTATATCATCTAACACTTTATTTAGATGGAGTATTGAATGAATGTATAAATATTTAATTACTAAAATACCCTCAAAATAAAGAGTGATATTTATATCTTAAAGATATTTAAAATGTAAAAATATCTTTTGCCCAAATACATCAAAATTGCACTATTTAAACCACTAAAATGGTGGGTTTGTTTAAGATATTGTACGTAAAATTAAATATATTATTCATTTAGATCGATATTATTTTTATATGATAATACCGAATTCAAAATATGTATTCAAACATGAGTATAAAAGAGATAAAGTAAACCAGATTGTCTATTTTTAACCAGGCTAAAAAGAGAATTAATTGTAAATAAAGTGGCTCAAACATCCAAGATTACAAAAAAAAAAAAAAAAGACTAGTTCCTGAATAACTCTTTTTATTTTTTTATCAGTAAACTGAATAATTCATTGTTAGACTTAGCGCTCACTGTATTTTCCCGCTTCACTCTCTCTCTCTGCTTCTTGCAGAGTCCTCTTGGCATATCGATAGTGTTGGTTCGCAGTTCATACACACCAAATTGAGGTATATAGTGGATTTATTTCCTTTCTCAATTTCTTTGATTCAATCTTAGTTTCTTGCCTTTTCTTATCATTGTTTGTGTTCATATACAGGTTCCACTATTGTAGAAACCAGAGAATTTCTCAAACATTTTTCAATTTTCCTCCGAGGTTTCGTCTCTATCGGTTTCTCTTTCAGGTAATTACTATTTTGCGTTCTACTCAACTCTAACTTCATATGGTTGCCCTAATTACTTTGTTATGGGATGTTTTACACAATGTGTTTTGACTACTGAATCACTAGGCGAAATAGGATTGACTGAAGCAATATAGAAATTGCCTGATTTTAGTGTAATTATTTTGGATTATAACCTGAGTAGTCATGGAAATTGAAGTGTGAAAAGGGTTTAATTTGGGTTATTAATTACACATGGCTATCTTTGTGTATATGAAGTATTTCAAAGTAACTGTCTAGAGAAGAGTAATTTGTAAAATGCAATTTATAAATCATCTATGAAATGTAATAGATATGATAGTATATGTTGGGAATGACCATCTTGAAAGAAATTAAATGAAGTAGAATTGGAGGAATTTGAGTCCTGAGACATATCCATGACAATCTAGGAAAATAAGATTACATATTGTGTAAAATGGCTTTCCAATCATTTAGAAGTGATAAAAATACTATAATCATTGCCAAAAATTTTGTGGGATGATGTCTGTTTATTTTTAATTATGACCTAATAATATGNAAGATTACATATTGTGTAAAATGGCTTTCCAATCATTTAGAAGTGATAAAAATACTATAATCAATGCCAAAAATTTTGTGGGATGATGTCTGTTTATTTTTAATTATGACCTAATAATATGTAGTTTATCAAAAACGAAATACCGTATTTATTGTGGGTCTCGCAAACGATATCTCACCACAAAGCCACTTACTTCATAACCATTATTGCAAATGTGTAACAACCATAATCTTTGGATTGAATATGTATTATGCAAATTTGATTCCAGATATGGAAAGTAATTTATTTAGGCTGTTAGAAATTTTTTAAAAATCCTTTCAACAAAGTTAGTTCCCCGAGGAGAATACCTTTGTATGTGTTTTCGCGCGCGCGCCAAATGACCATTATTTCCATGCTTTTAAAAAATAACATAAACAACATTCATCTGAAAATATCTTAATACATAAAAAAAAGGACTTTCATTAACAGAAACAATGTGGATCAAACAAGCAAAACACACATATAAGAACAAAAGAGGGGTAGGGCTGTGGATTGGGGGAAGAGCTTCATCAACTGTGTCAAGTAAACAGAAACACATAACACCTAGAAAGCAAGATTTCTTAGGGGTACGTAAAGTTAGGCCCGATACTGTTACTGTTGTAACCATACGATGGAATGGTCGGGTCCCAGCCTAAGCCATATGGACTGACAGTAGGTTGCATGTTCCATTGGTAATTTTGCATTGCATTCATGGGCATCTCTGAAGCAATCTGTGTGTCTGCAACAATCTCTGCACTGCTCATTCCATGCCTCATTGTCATGCCTTGATGAGGAAGAATTTCCTCCTTAAGTGAATTGATCCTCCTTGCAATTTCCCTTATGTTCTGGTCGACAAACCATCCCATTTCATTCAAACCGTAAAAGCTGAAACTACGAGACCATTCCCCAGCCAGGCACTGGAACATTACATTCGTCATTTCCTTGTGCTGATTCTCCTTGTGTTGTTTCCTCAGTTTTTCCTCTGTTTTCCTGATCCTTTCTTTGGTGAAACTTTCCTGGTTTGCCATTTTCCTGCCTTGATCCCAGTCAGGTAAGTTTTTGAACTTTGCAATCACACGTTGAACCCCCAGAGGTGAAGGCCAAACCTCGGGATCATGGCTGTACGGACTTAGGACGATTGCACATGCATCAACTCCACATAGGGTGCTAAGCTCGTTCACCTTCTTCATCATACCTTTCTTCCTTTTCTTGAAGGAGGCTTTCCTTTCAGAATCATTTGGAATATATGCAAGGGTCACTTTCTTCCTAGTCATGGCTGGGGATGACTCAGAGGAAGAAAATATGACTAGAGCATGTAGATGGTGGGATTTTATGTCCCCTAATAGGCCAATATATATAGTGCTGGAGACCTTCAATTATGTATGTTAAAAGAATTTGAATTTGTGTTGCCAGATATGTATATTAGTCGTACGTATTAATTGTCATACTACGATTAATTTGAATGGGTGGCATTTATTTGGACAACAGAATATTGGATTCACATTATTTTGCTGATCTGTTATATCTATGATAAGTTTTGGCCCCTATCTTGGTAGGTTCAATTCTAAGTGTAATCAGAACTTTCAAAAATGACAATTGATTTGGTGATATTTAGTGTTTACCTCTTGTTTTACTTCCCTTTTACATGGAAAGGTGTAGTATTTTAGTCAAAGTTCCGTTGCAGAGTATTAGAGGCTTATCTTTGAATTTTTTCTGCATTAAAGAATTTACCTTTTGTTAATGTTATGTTTTGGTAATAACTAAAATGTATATTAAAGTGTATTGACAGTGATAGATTCGAATGATGGGTTCTCAGGTTGACTCCTTGTCATAGACCGTTTAGTGATTCTTATCTATGGCTCACCCTCACATTAACTTCATTATCTTTAATTTTCTTATCTGTGCCTCTGTCATTTAAGTATAATTATGGTGAGAGAGAGAGAGATGATTAGATTATTCCACATTTATGTATAGAGAAATATGTCGGGTCCGTCACATCCGTCGTGTCATGGTTCAATAAATTTAGATTCTATTTATTTGATTATACTCGTCAAAGCCGTTGTTGCATATATAGTTGACCTTGTGCTGGGATGAGGAAGGTGCTTATTTCCAAATCAATTTCAGATTCTACTGAAATGAACAGTCTACCCCCCCCCCCCNAGATATGTATATTAGTCGTACGTATTAATTGTCACACTACGATTAATTTGAATGGGTGGCATTTATTTGGACAACAGAATATTGGATTCACATTATTTTGCTGATCTGTTATATCTATGATAAGTTTTGGCCCCTATCTTGGTAGGTTCAATTCTAAGTGTAATCAGAACTTTCAAAAATGACAATTGATTTGGTGATATTTAGTGTTTACCTCTTGTTTTACTTCCCTTTTACATGGAAAGGTGTAGTATTTTAGTCAAAGTTCCGTTGCAGAGTATTAGAGGCTTATCTTTGAATTTTTTCTGCATTAAAGAATTTACCTTTTGTTAATGTTATGTTTTGGTAATAACTAAAATGTATATTAAAGTGTATTGACAGTGATAGATTCGAATGATGGGTTCTCAGGTTGACTCCTTGTCATAGACCGTTTAGTGATTCTTATCTATGGCTCACCCTCACATTAACTTCATTATCTTTAATTTTCTTATCTGTGCCTCTGTCATTTAAGTATAATTATGGTGAGAGAGAGAGAGAGAGATGATTAGATTATTCCACATTTATGTATAGAGAAATATGTCGGGTCCGTCACATCCGTCGTGTCATGGTTCAATAAATTTAGATTCTATTTATTTGATTATACTCGTCAAAGCCGTTGTTACATATATAGTTGATCTTGTGCTGGGATGAGGAAGGTGCTTATTTCCAAATCAATTTCAGATTCTACTGAAATGAACAGTCTACCCCCCCCCCCCGTGTCGGCGGGCGAGTAATTACCTTAATAGATAATGTAATAATTTGGGCATTATTTATTTAAACTAAGATTGCTTCTTTATGATTGGTGCATCAAGGTTTAAGTCATAGACGCAATCTCTTTGCCGCGTTTTTTTTTTTGGTTGGGGAGGGGGGGGGGTGACATTAATACCACGTACATGTGGCCCTTGCTAATCCTTTCATTGACGAGTGCCTCATGGTTTGATTTATCAAGTAGAAGACTTGTTATCCCATTTGTGTTAACATTGAACATTTGCAATTCAAGTTGCAACTTCCTTTTCGGAATGAGCAACATTATCACCGTCATCTGAAACTCTCTGTTCCATCACAACCTCCATCGCTTACCTCCCAGCTGATTTTTCTTGTGAATTCTTTGTTTTTTATGTGATTTCTCAGATTTTTTTGACGTTTGATTTTTTGGGGTCAAAACCAGTCCTGGCTTTGAGTCTACAAGGAGATTTTTCAGGTTGAGACATTAGACAGAACTACTTGTTTTGTTTCAACATTCACAGATGAAAGAGTTCTTGTTTCTTAGGCTACCCCAAAAAAGCTTGATTGGTGACCCAATGTGGCAATATGCTTAAGGCTCTGTACATGAGAATTAGATTACAAGAAACTGATATTTGGCTATACATCTGAAAGTATGCTCAGGTAATTGTACATTTACATGGCAAGTGGCGCTTAATTTTTTGAATTTTTTTTTGCAAGATGAACCCTTAATGTTTCAGCATATTCATAACTAATAACGCGGTTTTTCCCCGATTCTTGGAGAGGGGATCCATCAATGTACCTAAGTAGTAAGTAGGCTGATCTATCCTCCTGAACTTATACATAAGATGACCCTTCCAAATTGTTAAGCTGCTAGTTTATATAGGAATTTCATGGAATTGTATAATGATAGGATTGATTGGATCGTGTCTCGTGTTTTAGCTTTAGAAATTGTGTCGTCTTAAAATTGACTCAATTGATATTGAAATAAATTTATGTTGTCCACTAACACTTTGATTCCAAAACGAAAATAAAAATAAAAATTATTAGTGTAGTATTTTTTACAAAATACCACTCTCTTATTATTGAGATTCTGCATACAATTCCCCTTTCTAATACACCCCATATATAAATGCGTTGGAGATTTCGTATGATAGAAACAAAATCTTTTGGTCATGATATTAAAAAGATTGTGATATTTTGGGGGAATTTCTCAACAAAAGATTTTCCTAATCTGGCCCCCTATGAAAAGGTCAAAACAGTAACACTCAAAGAAGAGAAATTGTTTTTTTGTTTTTTTTTTTTAGGGGGGTGGGGGGGTTCTTAATGACCATTGTATTCGTTGCATTTTTGAAATTGAAAACAAACCCAACCAGATTAGAATTGATAGATTTTCAATTCAAATTGAGAGCGAATGATACTCTAACACAGATAATAAATTTGTCGAGTTGTTTTCAAATACGAATAACTCGATTTCAACAACACAAGCTTGTTTAGTCAATATTATATGTAGAAAATGTATGTTTACTTATTTCTTAATTAGATATCATACAAATCATTGGAGAATTAGAAGCTCTTGCCTACGGATGAAATCAATGATTAGTTTATTAGTAATGTTATGTTTGTCAAGTTTTTTATTTCAAGTGATGAGGCACATTTTTTATTATTGAATACTAATGAGACTCATTTATTTGATGGTGAAAATTGTGCTACATCACTTAGGATAAAAAAAATTGGTAAAAAATCTTGGTCAACATAGCAATATTGTTAGTTTATAAGGGGCCAATGAGTGACAGGTTTGGTCAAGAAAAAAAAAATTATAATACGAGATTTCAGGTTCATGGGTTATATGTGTCCACTCGCGAATGAGACGATTAATCAAATTGTCTGACTAGTGAAGACATTTGANCGATACTCTAACATAGATAATAAATTTGTTGAGTTGTTGTCAAATATGAATAACTCGATTTCAACAACACAAGCTTGTTTAGTCAATATTATATGTAGAATATGTATGTTTACTTATTTCCTAATTAGATATCATACAAATCATTGGAGAATTAGAAGCTCTTGCCTACGGATGAAATCAAATGATTAGTTTATTAGTAATGTTATGTTTGTCTAGTTTTTTATTTCAAGTGATGAGGCACATTTTTTATTATTGAATACTAATGGGACTCATTTATTTGATGGTGAAAATTGTGCTACATCACTTGGGATAAAAAAAATTGGTAAAAAATCTTGGTCAACATAGCAATATTGTTAGTTTATAAGGGGCCAATGAGTGACAGGTTTGGTCAAGAAAAAAAAAATTATAATACGAGATTTCAGGTTCATGGGTTATATGTGTCAACTCGCGAATGAGACGATTAATCAAATTGTCTGACTAGTGAAGACATTTGACATAAGTAATTGAATGAGCCGAACAATGATTTATCTACTAAATGCACCTAAAATAACACAATCCGAAATAATAATATTATCAAAATTTAGCATACTCGAGGTCCATTATTGCGACATTATAAGCAGCTAGTTCCTAAAAATATTCCATTACATTGCATGACAGACCACACAAAATTCAAATGAACTTGGATAAATTCAGGAAAGAAACTAAGAAAGAAAGAACTAAATAAAACATAAGGATAGCTGCTCTCTGATTGTTCTTCAGCCATGACACAACATAACACTAGTTTCAGAGAAGGTTGTTAGTTGGAGGACCCCCTGCAGTGTTAGAGGTATAGCCCGTTCCAGTGGCGGCAGACCCAAGGTTACCGGTGTTCCGGCCATAGGGGTCCTGTGGACCGCCACCATAAGGGTTGTCAGTGGTGGCACCAATGTGGCCTGGATCGCAGCCGTAAGGGTCCTGCATGCCCTCTCCATATTGCTGGTCAGTGTAGTGTGTCTGCTTAGCCTCTTGCTGTGCTATTTTTTCTGCAGCTTTGCTAACATGAAGATCCATTGCAGCTTCTGCCTCTCTTGCTAGTCTAACCTCGTGTGCAACCTGAACCCTGGTTTTGGCCACCTCTTTCTCTGCCTATGGAATGTGAATTCATATAATTCCCAACACTTCATTTTTCTAGTTAATCTTAAAATAGTCTAGTCTAGTCCATATTCAAATCCCACCAATATCATTTTCATTCGATTTACTTCAATGGTAGATTAAATTTTTCATCATGTATTAGTGGGAAGACTCACTTATATAGTGAATTACGTTTGAACATACTGTGGGTAATCTCTTTTTAAGGAAAATTGAGGATAAAAATGTATTAGTGAAGATTCAAATCTATCTCGACATGATCTCTATTAAAAATTGTGCCTTTTTGTACAACAATTCTTTTCGTAAAATCGAACATGAATAAGATGTAATAAATAACGTGAAACAATATGTAAGCAAGCAAAGTTCATACTAAGAAACTATAGAATAAACACGTAGATTAGGATTTTTCCTATTATATTTCTTTCAAAATTTTAGAATAGTAAGTCGTGTGTCATTGATTTGGGTGGTAGAATGACAATCATTAATTCAATTAAGATCCCACTATATACAAACGGATCATCTATTAATACAAGACGGTTGATCGTATATAATGAATGAATCTGACTTAAATTTAATGAAGTATTGTTGGTGAAAATCATATATTTTGTTGTTACCTTTTCTTCCTCCTTTGCCTCGGCCTTGGCTTTGCGCATTGCCCCCATATCATTCAACTTTTCCTTGATAGCCTGCATATTGTTTCTCTCTCTTAATTTTCCCTCAGTTTAACTATGATTCTTGGTGGGATAGAATTCTTTGATACACCGCCCATATATATAGACCCTGCTATATATAGAGGTTTCAGTCTCAATACCCTATTAATGTGCTTTGATTTGAATGAGTTTGGTTTTGAACTAGTGGTCAGAAGCGAGTGTTACTCAGAAATATAGGCCAAAAAAAATTATTCAAGATCCAAGACCAGCAATATGTGGTCACAACTTACAACTATTTCTAAGAGATATTGATCCTTTTGATTGTTAGTAATCAACTAATGCTCTGCTAATTCTCCCAAACCATACATCAAGATGGGCAATTTTTGACACCAACTAATTAATTCTATATAAAATCGAAGTGAAGTCATTGGGTATGTCTCTTTATTCTTAATGAGGTTGGTTAGCAATTCGAATTACCCATGAAACCCACTTAATAAAAGGGTAGTATATAATCTGATGTGATACAACAATTATTAGGGGTGTTCATGGATTAGGTTGGCTCACGCGACCCGTTATGGCTCGGAAAAATAAGATGAAAATTTGATAAGTTCGATAGTCGATCTGTTCGAATTCGGGTTTAGTCTTGCCCTTAAATCCATTATCTGGCCTAAAATTCAGCCCATTAGCCCACCCACAAACGACCCAAGAATCAACCAGCTCGGCCCACATCGCCTGCCCACCCGTCCATCTATAAAAAAAAATGACCATTGAAAATTAGGTGAAATATTTCTTTGAAAAAAAAAAAACGAAGTTATTTAGTGAGCGTGGGGGGTGTCTCGTGTNCTACAACTATTTCTAAGAGATATTGATCCTTTTGATTGTTAGTAATCAACTAATGCTTTGCTAATCCTCCCAAACCATACATCAAGATGGGCAATTTTTGACACCAACTAATTAATTCTATATAAAATCGATGTGAAGTCATTGGGTATGTCTCTATTTATTCTTAATGAGGTTGGTTAGCAATTCGAATTACCCACGAAACCCACTTAATAAAAGGGTAGTATATAATCTGATGTGATACAACAATTAGTAGGGGTGTTCATGGATTAGGTTGGCTCACGCGACCTGTTATTGCTTGGAAAAATAAGATCAAAATTTGATAAGTTCGATAGTCGATCTGTTCGAATCCGGGTTTAGTCTTGCCCTTAAATCCATTATCTGGCCCAAAATCCAGCCCATTAGCCCACCCACAAACGACCCAAGAATCAACCAGCTCAGCCCACATCGCCTGCCCACCCGTTCATCTAAAAAAAAAATGACCATTGAAAATTAGGTGAAATATTTCTTTGAAAAGAAAAAAACGAAGTTATTTAGTGAGCGTGGGGGGTGTCTTGTGTGTGTAGGCAAGGCTGCAGCCTATGATGGAGATAGGGTTTGAAGTCTTGCAGGCCTATTTCATGGGTGTTTCAGCTTTATCTATGATTTTTTCTCTTTCATCACATGGGTGTTTCAGCTTCTCAGCTTCTTTCTAGGATTTCATTAAAAACCTCACTAATACTATTATTATGAACCACTAATATTTTAATTAATTCTACTATAATTTCCGTTTCAAAGTTTTTGGCTGCACCTGAGAAAGAGAAATTTCACCTTAATTTTGTAATCAATGAGATCCGTCAGCTCCGTGGGCCATTTAGTGCACAAATTTGAACAGGCTGGCTTAACGGTATTTAAAAAAAAATACTTTAAGCCCCAAAACATAATAAATAATAAAATTATACACAAAACATGTTATTAGATGAAAAATAAAAAGTATGGGACTGAAAAGTGTCATTTTGGTATTATAACTAGACCACTATGTATGCTCCCCAATAATATTTTTATGTACACTTTCCCATCCAATAAAACAGTAGAATATATAATTTTTTTATTATTATAAATTACTTTATCACTTTTTAATGATTGATGACTAATAATAATTAGATAAAAAACTACAATTACAAATTAATTTTGGTATCATACTACAAAAAAAATTAGTAGCATTATAAGATATACGAAACAAAAAAAATGTTGATACCATATCTAAAAATGAGTTCCAGTCATATATCTTATATTAATTTATTTGTAGTTGTTAAAAATAATAAATTAATAAAATATAAAAAAACCTCACTCGTATCATGCTCTAGTTTTTTTTTTTTTTGAAAATGAAGACTAAACAAATATTCTTTATGTAGGGAAATGTTGATTAGAGTCAATAGATAAAAAAGTCTTAAGTTCGGGAGAGGGATAACACACTCAACTCAAAGGAATTGAGTTAGATAGCGTCCAGCATGCAACCCGGTGAGTTGCTCTATTGAGAGTCCTAGGTTTGTGAACAAATCTTAGATTGAGATTTTTAGCGTAGTGCCTAATATCACCAACAAAAGCACTGATTTCTCAAGGGGGAGTATCCTCAGTTGAGCTCAACTTGATTAATTCTAGATTATCACTTGCAATAATCACCCGTCGTAACACCGACTATCATGCTCTAGTTGGTTGCTTTTGTATATTGAAGTTGAATTCTATATATTTAAAATTGTTAACGCAAATTTAAATTTATATTTTGGTACCGAAGTGGAATTCTACATAATTAAGATTTTCAACTGAAACCCGAGTTTAACTCTCAAGCCAAAACATTAAAAAGAAATTATTACGATACCAAAAATATTTTTTTAATATCATATTTTTACTTTTCAATCAATAAGTATGTGTCGCCTATGTTTTTTTTCATAATTTATTATTTTTTGATTAATAGTTATATATTATTTAATTCATATTGATAATCTAAATTGATAAATAATTATCGTAGTCTTATCCAACGTAAAAAAATTTAAAAAACGAAACATTTTTCATAGGGCCTAGGTCTGTAGAAGTGTCTGTCTGCATGAGGATCCTTCGTGCTTAGGCGTCTGACGTACCACAAACTGACCACTAATACCCTTACCCTACACAGGAACATTAATCTTCCAAGTTGACGTTAACCGTTATGCAGGAAAACGAGAGTTGCATGACTATGCTTAGTTCCCTCAACTGATAATTTATATCCACGTCCATTAATAATAAAATATCTGATATAATTATTTGATTCGATTTAAATTTTTGAATTTCAACAAAATTTTATAAAAAGATAATAATTTTATAAATTTAAGTTAATTTTTAACCTAATTTAATCAATTAATTATTCTATTCAATATTTTTGTTTAATTTAATGTTAATTTATTAATAATCTAACTAAATATATATTTATACTAATAAAATAGAACCCAATTTGAATCTATTTTTACTTCAAAATTTATTTTAATTTTAATTCATTTGAAAAAGTACAAGAACGTCTCAGATTTAAACTACTTTTAATTTAATGGCCTAAATTTCATCTCAATTATTCCAAGTTAACCCAAAGGCTGACAATGCATTCCACACAAAAAACTTATCCCGCCCAAATCTCTTTATTCATTATTTACTTAAATACTAAATAATTCTTCTCAAATAAATTATTAATTATTTATTTTTTGTCTATTTTGACTCTATTATTAATTTAAAAATATAATGTACAAAAATATTAAGTTGTAAACTTTTTAAATGAATATGTATCTTAGACCCAAAAAAAAAATGAAGATGTATATATATATATATATACACACATATAGATAGATATGTTGTTTGAGATGTTATTAGTAAGTTTGTTAATGGATCGAATTTGAATTGGTTTTGGACTGTTCTAAATACGATTCCAATTTAAAAAGCCTACCCTGATAATTCGACAGATTTTATTTTTGTGATTTATATTTAAATTCTTTAATAATTCGGGATCCAATTCGATCTGAATAACTTAATTTAACTAAAATTTAACAAATTACATCTAATTTTCTTCAAATAATCAATTAATTTTTTTAATCTTTATATAGAAATTAAGGGTAAATCGTACTTAAAGGCACAATACAATGTAAATGATTTTGAGAGGAATGTTAGTGGGCGTTAGATGAGTTTATTTAAGATTGTCGGATGAGTTTATTAAAATTTATTTTGTTTTATATTATAGATATATAAATATTTCGAATCGAATCATAATTAGATCGAATACATGTATATTAAAATTCGAATATGTGAAATATAAGATAACGGATTTGAATTATCAGTAATATATGATTAATCGGATTTTAATTCGGATCAAAATTTGATCCACGGACAAGCCCAAACCCAGTTACTAAGTGAAGAGAAGAAAATTAGCAAAGTTTCTGTGCTGAAAAACCTCAAATGTATTCATGCACATGACAAGTCGAAATCAACAATGCCAGTTGGTTTTTGGGAGACAGCGATTTGAAAGAGATGTTCGAATGCAGACTGTCTTGATCATCATAAAGAATATTTTGCCACTTAATTGAATAATGGCAAAACAGCTAAACACTTTGCCAACCACACATTCTTAATTACCACCAAAATGCCCCAAGTAGATGTCACAAATGGGTAATGGATTAAGATGAATTATAAATGTGTATCTATTGAGTTAAATATTTATTTTTTTATTAAATAATATAAGTAATAAAATTAAATAAATTAATATATTAACAAAATAAAAAATATATACACTAATACACCAAAAAATACATATACATACACAAATACATCAAACTACACACACGCTAATATATTAAAAGAGCACACATACTAATATATTTGACCTGAGCCTACGACCCATGACCCATAGCCCACCCCTGACCCATAACCCCAGACCCATGACCCAAGTAATTAAATAAATGTGATTATGTGTTTTGTGTGTTAGTATATATGCGTGTATTTTTGATGTATTAGTGCATGTTTTAGTAACTTAGTGTGTGTATATATTAAGAGTTTTAATTATTTTATGGGTTAATGAGTTTAATCCAACCCATGTAACCTCGTCCTTTTACACATCCGAAAATTTCAATTAAGGAATCCGATCAACAATGGGTGAATTGGGTTTAAAGTCACTATTTAATCTCGTCCTTTAATTTTGTATCGTGTTAATATATAGTGTTATATTTCAGTGTTATATAAGCATTGAAAAATAATTTGTATCATACAATTTTAATTTGTTTATTTAGAGTCAATAATTATAAAACAATAAAATAAAATAAAATAATATAAAATAACTTTACATGTGTCACGGTGGATAGAACACATGAAATTTGTGACATACACTTTTTGTGCATGAACTAGGAAAACTTGACAGGCACTGCTATCCTATCCTTGTTCCGGAATTAGAAATATAGATTTTGAAAATCTTTAGTCGTCTTAATCGTCAAAGAAAGTGACCCATGATTCTCATTAAGTGTTTGTTTCGTACAAAATTATAATGTCACATGCACATCACTCCTAAAATCATATGCCAATTGTAAGGGTAAATGATACTTTATATCTTATAAGATTTTTATAATTTTAATTTATACGTGAAGATTTTAGGCCATGTTTGGTTTGATTTGTGTCTTAAAAAATCGTATTCGAAAACTGCTTTTAAGAAGAGTTTTAAAAAAAAAAATCATGTTTTTTGCGTCGCAGAATTTACTTGGTTATATTATTTCAAAAATAATTTTACGGAATAAAAAATATTAAAACTTATTTTGATAGTAACTCAAAAAATAATAAAAAAAAAAGAAATATGGTGGTTGTGAAAGTGTGCTGGTGGTGGGAGACGTCATGGTGTTGGTGATGGTATTTTCTAAATTCTGAAAAAGGTTATTTTTAAAAACACACAAAATAATCATAATTTGTTTTTTAAATTTATCTATTTTTTGTTCTCAATTTTTAAAAAAATAAAAAATAGTTGATCAAATAATTTTTCTCCCAAAAAATTATTTCTGAAAACAAAAAAAAATTTCTAAGATAAAATTTTGGTAGCACACCCTCAATCAGCCGAAAAGGTTTCNTTATTTCTGAAAACAAAAAATAATTTCTAAGATAAAATTTTGGTAGCACACCCTCAATCAGCCGAAAAGGTTTCAATGTAGTCAAAAAAAAAACAAATATTCTTTGGATGTCGCACCAAGCATGTGTTCCACTTTGGATGGACCGTATGTCTGATCCCATTTAATATTATTTTTCTTCAATTTTTTTGTCTAGCCTATCATCCACAATTAATAAGTGACCGAACCACTTTTTTAAAATGTGGTTGGAATAGAGCTTATAGTTGAACGGGCTCGACTTGAACTTAAAAAACATATTTTTTTAATTGAGTTTATAAAATTGTTCAAGTTTGACTTATTTAAAAAATAAGTTGAGCCCGAGTATTTGGGCATAAGCGAGTCGAGTCTGTCAAGTTTGAATCATGTCTGTCGGTCTCATTTTTTAAACAAGTCTAAAAAATTGTTTAAATTCAGCTTCTTTAAATAACGAACTGAGCTTGAATGAGTTAAAAATAAGACGAACTTAAAGTTAGATCGAGTAGCTCGGTTTGATTAACAACTCTAATCTAGGAAAAATGAAGAAAAAAAATCACATAGTTGTGGGAGTAAAATCAAACAACTTTCCTATCATATTTGTAAAATCACATAGTTTTGCGAGTAAAATCAAACAACTTTCCTATTAAATTTGTAATGGACCTTAATATCCGAGGCGATGTAAAATTAATCACATAGTTTGGTGTGTCATGTGATAAACATGATAGTGGAATGAACAATGTGAAAAAAGGTCATAGTTAAGGGGGATTAAAGTGTAATTTATCATAGTTAAATAAATTAAACCTTGATTATAAATTTAATTAGTATTGAGGCTACTAAATAGTGGATAACGGGCTTGAAGATTCATCACCATCGCTTAGCAATCAAAACAAATAAGAATCTAATAAATTGAATACTTAACTACATACACATGCACAAACATACATACTCTCATACATATATGCATTGGGTTTCAACTGAATTTTAATTTTTTTTTGTGTTTGATATATTATCTTAATTTTATCAACTCAAAGAAAAAAAAAATTATTGAAGTGTCCACTCCTAATATTGAATCACACCTAAAATGGTATGTTAATTGCACTTTATCCCACAAAACTTATGATGATGACCCAGCCGAGAAGGCGGTCTATATTCAATGCTGTGGACTCAATTATTCCTCACATCCATTGCCATTCAGTCACGGAATTTTTCAAAAATTCCACTAACCCCCTAGGTTTTGAAAATTTTATGCTTCTCCTTGTGTTTGAAAAATCTTATTATATACAGGTATTGTCACTTAATGTATGCCAAAAAAACTATAATATTTTTTATATTTAATAACAAATATATATATCATGCATGATATATATATTGCCCAGAGACTTGATGGTGTTTGATCTTAGTCACACATCATGCATGCTAGGTGTTAGTAACACATAATTCCCATCCCTCAGAAGCCTAACGAATTTGAGGTGTCAATGGAGTGATGTTAGGTCATATTTAGAATATGTTTTTTGAATTTTTGTTGTGTTTGTGTCATATTTGTATTAGTAACATACAATTCATTTTCTAATTAATCATGCATTCAAGTAGGACCCAGTGAGTCTCTCATTTATTTATGGTGAATGATTCGCCAAGAATAAAATTAAAGAAAGAATTAATGTACTGTGGAGGATCTGAATCTATCCTAACCATTTGGGAACGAAATTGACGGTTACTTCACACTTTCCCTCCCTATAATAACGTCTTAAAAAAAAAAAGTAGAATCGGTTACATAGATGGGGCCTTTCCCACCAACTTTGATCGGCTTGTGCCCAATCTCAGTTTCAACAAATGAATTGATCAGCGACAGGTTGCACCAAATCCTGCAATCTTTCACTTATTGTTGAAGTCTCTGTGCCAATTCTTGAATATAAAGCCTGCGAAATATTAATCAAACTAGTAATATTAATATTTATGAACACACATTATTAAATAAATGTAGGAATTGCAATGTGGAACTGGCAGCTGAAATGATTATAATTTTCGATGCTGGCAATGTGAAGTAATTCAAGTAGTCAAGAGGATAATGTAAAAATTTTAATAGTTCAATGAATAAAGTAAAATCGATACCCAAGTATGATTTATTCTCCTATTTATTTCATGCACACTTTACTCTATATGAAATAGTAGTCATGAAGATTAATTTTTTTTTTTTTCAAAGACACCCAGTGTGGGTGAGGGGTTTGACAGAACCCCTACCTGTATATATAAGTAAAAGGAAAAAAGTACAAGGAAGGAGGACATAGAACCAAACCTCTAGAAGTACAAAGTGGGAGGATCAAAGCAAAAGCGAGGTGGTGACTCACCACCAAAAATATAAAAAAAATAAAAATAAAAAATAAAACTCAACGACAAACGTGTGGAATATGTTGAGCATCCAAGGCGAGGATGTCAGCAATCCCATATGGAAGGGATGACGAATAAGGAAATCACTGATTGAGCTGCTGAGAGCAAATCCAATTAACCATGAAGTCGGCAGTCACGAAGATTAATCTCGACGAGGTTGTTTTTGATTCGCAGGGAACTATTGGAATTACGGTTGTAATCAGGAATGAATATGCGACTTTGTCCAAGAAAGACACACACATCTTTTACAAGGACATTTTTTTGGAAGGAGACTCTACCACTGTCATGAAGCTGATATCAGAGACCGTGGGAAATTTCAATCCTATGGGCTCCATGTTAGGGACAAAAGAGTCACTTCTCAGAGTTTCAAAACTTCTCTGTTCTTAGAATCCGGCACACAGATAATAGAGTGGCTAATCTATTTACTCGTAATGTTCTTACTATTGATAACATTTATGTATGGGAGAAGATGACACTTAATTTCTTAATGCCTCTCCACTTCTGTGATATTGATAATCAATAACATTATATCATGGCTTTAAAAAAAAAAAATAGTAGTTTTGAAATTGTTAAGGGTTGTTCAGTGCCTGAGCTTTTAACCTTTGACAATTCAGAAATTTCAGGTTCAATATTTTTCAAACCCCAAAGGAACAATCACCATTGTTCTTTGGGAGACATGTTTTAAACCCGTTATGGCTACAATGACTAATATCTGAACTCGAGGAAGTAGTCGACGCAAGACTGAACAACTTTTAGTAAAACAAAATAGCAGTCATAAAGTAAGGAAGACTGGAAGAGAGTATAAACAGACCTGTGAATAAATGGAATAGAATGTCCTTGAACCCAGAGTTAAATTGATAATGGCTAAGCAGATTATGAATTTGTTGATCTGTAAGGTTTAAGTCTGTTTTGGTCAGATTGTAGAAGTCTAATCCAATAAAAAATTTGTTTTTAATTAGAGAACATGTAGTTACATTAACAACATTTACATAATTTGGTGACAACTATATAATACTCGTCTTCTTTTTTTCTTTGGTTGAAAATTTATTAAAAAACAAAAGGTGTAAATAATGATTAAGATTAAGATTATGATCATGAGGATATGATATGGTGCTAATGAATAGTCATTACAAAATCCTTTGTATCAATTAAATCAGCGTGCAGACTTTTACTCCATATATTCCTAAATATGCGGTGTTTTTCACAATTTTTTTTATTCCATAATATCTGACGTTCAATGAAATCAAAACAAAATTAATATTTTTTCATCAAAATTTACCTTTATCCATGTTTCAATAAGTGCTTAATAACTGTACACAATAATTAGTTTTTTTAACTTTTCAATGCATCAGATTAGGTGTAGGCTAAGTGTCTTTCATATTCTTTTCCTTCCCAGTACATATAGAATAAATGTATTTTTATCTTGTGCAATTATTTTTTACTTATATTAGAGTTATTTAATAATTTCCTTAATCCATGTACAAAAACCTTAAACGTCACATATTTAAAAAGAGCAATGCTATTGGAACTTAATTTATTGACTTAATTCATTATGACCTTTAGATTAACAGTGGGCTCCATCAAACATTAGAACTTGGTGTTTATCCAATGATTCCTATGCAGCAACGTCATTAGATTAACAAATTATATCAAAATTTTAAATTCAAATAACATTTTCCATTTAAAAATGGAAGGAGTGTTTTATAGTCCATGCATGTCACCCTATACGATGTTCACTAAAGCCCGCAAAACAAAAGAGATATCATTGTTTATTGGAAATTGTAGATTCTCTCTCTCTCTCTCTCTCTCTCTCTGCATACTCATATACCCAAGCAAAAAAAACCCTAATATAAGAGGTGTCGTCCAACCTAACTGCCCCAACTTGATAACATATGATTCTTCTTTTGTGGACTTTTATCGTCATGGGTGCTATGAGTTCTTGCCACAGAAGCTCGCAACGACCATCAAACAACCAACATCAGGTGAGTAACAAAGATTTGGTATGTTTATAGTCTTATGCTAATCTTTTTTTCTTTTCTTTTCTTTTTGGGAACAGTGGTATGGTAGTCCAAGCTATTTGTGTGATGCTTGCAAGTATCCGGTAAGTATGGATCCTGTTGTAGGTGAATTTATTAAAAATTTTAATCTAAATGAAAGATGAAGTTGTGAGTTGGAGGTCATGAGTTCGAATTGTGGAAACAACATCCCTACTTGCAAGGATGAAATTGCGTACATCTAATCTTTTCTACGACCCTTCAATGACAATATTCTCGTGAGTACGCCCCTTTTAAAAATAAAATTTACCATNGTTGTGGAAACATCATCTCTGCTTGCAAGGATAAAATTGCGTACATCTAATCTTTTTTAGGACCCTTCAATGACAATATTCTCGTGAGTACGCCCTTTTTAAAAATAAAATTTACCATCATTAGTTCCCCACTTTTACTTAGTAAGAATTTCTTGCAGGCAATATAATTAGGTCGGACCCAAAACATTTATTTTATGAAAGATCAAATTAATGGTAGAGGACATGGATGACCATGACATTAACAATATTTATTTTATACTCTTCTGAAAATTGATAGAACAATATGTAAGGTAAAGATTTGAAAGGGTTGGTGTGGTAGATATTATTTTTCGAATTTTGTAATAAATAATTTATTAGATTCTAAATTAAATTCATATTCTTAGTGGATTTTTCTTATAGGCCGAACTTGGACATACTTGGATTACTTTTAAATTATATATGATAGCCTAATTTTATAGTTGATCAATGAGGTGAAAGGGATGTGTTGTTGACCTTTAGGGGTCGTTTAGTAGCTGTGTCAATAACTCAAATGTCTCAGGTTCAACACTTTATATATCTCTTAAGAGTTTGTCACCCTCATTTGTCAGGGATATGTTCTAAATCCACTCGAGTTACAGTGGCCATTATTGGAGCTCGAGCAAAGCCTCCACACCCTGTAGCCAAAAAAAAAAAAAAGAGGAATGTGTTGTTGGATTAAACATTAACAGGGTCCAAGCGGGAAAAAAAGAAAAAGAAGACAATTGTATAGCTAAAATTCAAACATGACAAAGTTTGTACTATATTAATCTTGAGTATAAGTTTGGTTTTCGGTATTGAATTTATATTTATAGATAATCTATGTGACAGACACAAAATTTTAGAAAGCCAATAATCAAACTTTACAATGTATGCAGTGGAGAGATGTACAACTTATTCACTTTAGCGATGGTCCGAATATTTGTCATCGTTGCCGCTCTACTTCTATCATGACAAATCAAGACTGCAAACCACTTATTCATGACGTGCATCAATTTTTCGTAACGAGTGTAAGAATTTACGGTATTCTCAATAAATTAGTTTATATTTTGAAAAAGGGGGAACAGTAGCAAAATGTCACATTGAAGAACAGTGAAAGCAACAATGCCAGAAGACATTCATCAAAATAAGAGTCTAAATTGTTTTTTTCTTCTCATAATAATAGGTTACAAGGTGTTCACAGATTGGAGGAAAAATTCAGGTGCTAAAAAAGACCAAGAAGCAAATTGGTGGGAAGGTTCCAGGGATTCTACTTTTGTTTGGTCTACCTAGGTAAATTCTCATCAATGTCATGATATTTATTATAACTTAATTTGGTCTTTGATAAGAAAACGAGTATGTATATGTGCCTCTTCGTAAAAAAAAAAAAAGTATATATATGTGAGGTTAGTAGTTAGTTTAATGATCACTGCTGCCACTGTTGGACTATAAAGTTACAGATTCGAATCTTATCGTTCCCCTCCCCTATAATAGTACCTAACAAAACCAAAAAAAAAACTTGATTTGAAAAAAGAAAAGAAAAAAAGAGTGTATATATACTTGTGATGTTTATTTTTTCCTACTTGACCTTAGTTTTTTCCTACTTGACCTTAGTCCTAATGTTTATTCGTTCTGGCTATGTATCTCCATCTTTTTCATTGACCATTGAAACTTCCGATAATAAAAAATATAAATCTATTGTTGTTGTGACTGTAGTTAAGGGCAACTTTATAATCTTGGGCAGAGATAGTGTTTTTAACTCGAGGAGATTGGGACAATTACTTTAACTCAATAGTAGTTCTACACATAGTTTTCCTTTCAAGTAGTTTTGAATTTGCTTGAAAGTTTAAAATTTATAATCCAGCCTACATGCAGGGTGATGACAGGAGCAACCCTAGCACACGAAATGATGCATGCATGGATGGGGCTTCAAGGTTATCTTACACACACACACACACATACACATACACACAGTATATATATCATTTTTTGAGAGATGTGAGAAGCCTTTCTTCCCACTTTATTAACTAGCAATGGACAACGTGAATTGAATGCATGTAAACAAATCTAATATTATTATTTTTATATGTGTAATTAAATTAAATAATATATTAGGTGTCAAATAATTAATCTGTATTTTAATTATTGATTTATTCTATAAATTTTTGAGTACCTAACTTGTCATTTATTTATGTATCTCTTCGACCCTTTTATGAATTTATACATCTAATTATATTATAGAATTATTAATTTTTATTTTGTTAAATAGATTGATTAGATCACTTATAATATATTATATTATTAATTACTAAAAAATAAAATATAACATACATTTGACTGTATAATTCAAGTTGGTAACTACATGTGTATAATAATTTAACATATATAGAACTTTACTTCTTCATATAATTATATATAATTTTATATAATTGTACTAATAAATAAGTTCAAAAGAATATAGAAGTTTATATAAAAGAACTCAAAACAAGTGGAAAGTTAAATAGATATAAAAAATAAAAATTAGATGAAAATATATAGGTATGTATAATTGACTTTATCATAATAATTAAGAATAAAATAGGAAATTAAAATTTTTTCACAAATGCTGACATTTATAAATAGTATAGATTAATAGAATTTTTAATTAATTAATTATAAAGTTAGGCATCTTCAAGCAATGCTTGGCCAATATAACTGCCATTTTTTTTTATCTCATTAATTAATCACTCTTCATTTAATTTTTTTTAAAGAAAATTAATTTGAATCTCTAATAAACTTTAATAATTCTGTAAGGATTCATGTTGGTGGGGTGGTGGGGGTGGGGGTAGGGGTGGCAACAACAGTAGTGATATTGATGGTAGGGCGATGGAGGTGGGAGTAGGGGTGGTGATAGTGGTGGTGGGGCGGTGGGTGTAGTGGTGTTGGTGGCGGTAGTGGGGTGGCGATAGTGATGGTGGTAGTAGTGGTGATGGTGATGGCGATGGTGATGGTGATGGTGATGGTTGTAGTGGGGCGATGGGGGTTGTGATGGTGATGGTGGTGGTGGTGGGGAGATGGGGGCGGTGGGGGTAGTTGTGGTAGTGAGGTGATGTGGTGATGGGGGTGGTGAGATAATTCTAAACACTATTTTTTTTAAGTACTTATGAGAAGTTTTATAAGTCTTAAAAGACTTTTTAAAAAGTTATCCCAAATATACTTTTAGGAGTTTATTTTTCTTATTAATTTTGGGGTGTTAATATTAGCTGTCGGATTAATTTTAAAATAAATTTAAAGAGATCTCAACCGCAAAAAATAAAAATTATTTTATTTATCTTTTGAGATTCAAATTTTATTATATTTTATTATATAGATATGTGTATTCTAACCGAGTCGAATTTCTTGAATCAGAATTGTATATATCCATATTCTTATTTGATTTAAAGATATTTAAATAGATTCAGATAAACAAATAAAATATTGGTCTACATCCGATTAAATAGATTCGGACTGAAATCTGGTATAATGAGAGGCCTTGATCTATAATGTGTAAATTGGGAAACATTTCCGGTGGTTTCCCTCCTAGCTAAGATGATTTTAAAACTTGTTTGACAGATTGGTATCGTCCTTTTGCTCTGGATAGGAGAATTGAAGAAGGTGTATATGCGGTTGGAATCTTTTTCCGCTGGTGATGCGTTTGAGAGCTGGCTGAAGAAATATAGTAGTGATTGCATAAAGTATGATTCTTCTCCACTTTATGGTGCTGGATACAACATGGCCAAAAGAGCAGTTGGAAGATATGGCCTACAAGCTACACTCATATATATTGCTCAAACGAGAAGGCTTCCGGGCTAAGGTTGAGGAGAAGGAAATGACATATATAACTAGTTAAAGCTCAATTTAAACAGTTTGATCCTTACTATTATGACTGAAAGTTGGCTCATTGTCTCCTCCTATGGCAATTATATTTATTACAATTGTGATACCAATAGCAATATGATGGCTTAGTAGCAAGACACCATCTCTGCATGATGTATTCAATGTTACGGTTACCACCATGTTAACAATGTCATGTTGTGCAATAGTCTAATTAAAAAATTAGAAATTAAATAAAATAGACTTCACTTCGTTACATGGACGTTGACGATTCATAAGGTTACATGCCGACTCTCTCTTGTCGAACAAGTAATACCCGAGCTTCCCAAGCCGAGCACAATAGAATAGATCTTCACCAAACCGAGGACGACCCTCGGCATGTTTACTTATGAAAAGTATTATTTTGCTACATATTAGAGTATCCCTAACCTAGACTTAAATTTGAGTCAACACGCGAGTAAAAAAATTAATTTGATAAAAAGGGCACCAATGAATATACTTAAATTTAAAAGAGGACAAACTCAAATTTAAAAGTTGGTGAATATGACCATTGATGAATCTTTAAAAGAGAATGGCCGAATTAGGATAATTTGGTAAACAACCAAATTAAATTTCAACAGATAGTACAATTGTATACTAATTATGATTTTTAAAAAAAAAATTAAATTTTTATTTGTTATTTTATTTCAATAAATGTCATAATACAACATCAATTTTGGTTATAAAATTTAAAATATTTGATATTCTATATTTGATTGGAGTATTTTTTGTCAAAAAATAATATTTTAACCTTTAGGGGTCTAAGTATTACATTTCTACAAACTTCAAGGAGTTTGAGTGTAATTTATTAACGGATATACTAACAGATATTGACGACAGAAGTCTAAGTATTACACGCGTACAGCCCTAGAGGGTCTGTATGTAATATTATAAATATTAAGGAACCTGAGTGATTAAGTGACAAATTTTAAGGAGTGTGAGTGTCATTCTCCCAAAAAATAAATATTCTTTATCTTTGGTGACAAATTAAACGGAAAAACAAAAGCTAGTGGGAGGTAGTTTCAAACGGCTGTGAGAATATTAAATGGTTAGGTGTAGGTTGAAGCATTTCTTGATAGCAACGGTATACAGTACACTACATGGGACGAGGATCGAACCCCACACATATAAATGCCACACCAAGAATCTTACAACTTCGGCTGGACCGTATGCCCGATCCCCTCTAACATTTTTTTTCTTCAATTTCTATGCTTGATTGATCATCCACAATTAATAAGTGACCATCCCATTTGTATACAATGTGTCTAGGCAAAGTGGAAAAAAAACAATCACATAGTTAGAGGAGTGAAATCAAACAACTTTCCATTAAATTTGCAATGAGCCTGAATAACTGAGACGATGTGTAAGTAATCACATAGTTGAGTGTGTCATATGGAAAACAAGATAGTTGGGTGTGCCATGTGCAAAATATAATAATTGAGAGGACAATGTGAAAAGGGTCATAATTGAGGGGATCAAAGTATAATTTACCCTAATTATATATATTAAACCTTGATTATATATTTAATTAGTCTTGAGCCTACTAAATAGTGCTACATATATTGCTCATCAGTCATATTCATCTTATTCAAGATGTAATGAATCCATACATAAATAAGGTCTAGAATCGAAAATTCTGATAAAAAAGAATAAAAACAATACATTAAATTAAAATAATTATTTTTACACATATCACTTTTTAAATGAATATCAAAAATGCACCCAAATTGTCAAGTCCCCTCTACCAAACAAACAAAACAGAAAATTCTAATAAAATTCAACAAAAGGGTGCATANAACATTAAATTAAAATAATTATTTTTACACATATCACTTTTTAAATGAATATCAAAAATACACCCAAATTGTCAAGTCCCCTCTACCAAACAAACAAAACAGAAAATTCTAATAAAANGGTTCAACACTTTATATATCTCCTAAGAGTTTGTCACCCTCATTTGTCAGGGATATGTTCTAAATCCACTCGAGTTACAGTGGCCATTATTGGAGCTCGAGCAAAGCCTCCACACCCTGTAGCCAAAAAAAAAAAAAAGAGGAATGTGTTGTTGGATTAAACATTAACAGGGTCCAAGCGGGAAAAAAAGAAAAAGAAGACAATTGTATAGCTNAATTCAACAAAAGGGTGCATAGAGAATGATTTTGTAATTTAATTTACTCAAAAATAATGTCTGTAATAATCTTGATGACGATTTGATTTCGAACATTTAGCCTTAACAAGAGAAAGAACAATTTTTATTACTTTTGAAATTCAAGATACGTCCAAAGTTCTAATTCTACTTCTGCTATGCAGCCATCACGAACCTTGATTATATATATTAAACCTTGATTATGATTTTATGGTAACCGTAAAAAAAAAAAGGTTACCATAAAATCAAAATTACACAATTTACCCACCGAAATTGAAAATAGTAACATNACGGTTACCATAAAATCAAAATTACACAATTTACCCACCGAAATTGAAAATAGTAACATAAATTGTTAAAACCAAGATCAATGGGTCTAATTCTCTGTGTTAGTGAAATAGGGGAGTGACAATTTGGTGGTGTCTTTGGTGAATGGTTAATCTATTTGATGGGTAGTGGTGAATAACTTAATCTATTTCATGGGTAGTGGGTGAATAAGTTAACCTCTACCTACATACACAACAGAAGCCACACCANGCCACTGTTGGACTATAAAGTTACAGATTCGAATCTTATCGTTCCCCTCCCCTATAATAGTACCTAACAAAACCAAAAAAAAAACTTGATTTGAAAAAAGAAAAGAAAAAAAGAGTGTATATATACTTGTGATGTTTATTTTTTCCTACTTGACCTTAGTTTTTTCCTACTTGACCTTAGTCCTAATGTTTATTCGTTCTGGCTATGTATCTCCATCTTTTTCATTGACCATTGAAACTTCCGATAATAAAAAATATAAATCTATTGTTGTTGTGACTGTAGTTAAGGGCAACTTTATAATCTTGGGCAGAGATAGTGTTTTTAACTCGAGGAGATTGGGACAATTACTTTAACTCAATAGTAGTTCTACACATAGTTTTCCTTTCAAGTAGTTTTGAATTTGCTTGAAAGTTTAAAATTTATAATCCAGCCTACATGCAGGGTGATGACAGGAGCAACCCTAGCACACGAAATGATGCATGCATGGATGGGGCTTCAAGGTTATCTTACACACACACACACACATACACATACACACAGTATATATATCATTTTTTGAGAGATGTGAGAAGCCTTTCTTCCCACTTTATTAACTAGCAATGGACAACGTGAATTGAATGCATGTAAACAAATCTAATATTATTATTTTTATATGTGTAATTAAATTAAATAATATATTAGGTGTCAAATAATTAATCTGTATTTTAATTATTGATTTATTCTATAAATTTTTGAGTACCTAACTTGTCATTTATTTATGTATCTCTTCGACCCTTTTATGAATTTATACATCTAATTATATTATAGAATTATTAATTTTTATTTTGTTAAATAGATTGATTAGATCACTTATAATATATTATATTATTAATTACTAAAAAATAAAATATAACATACATTTGACTGTATAATTCAAGTTGGTAACTACATGTGTATAATAATTTAACATATATAGAACTTTACTTCTTTATATAATTATATATAATTTTATATAATTGTACTAATAAATAAGTTCAAAAGAATATAGAAGTTTATATAAAAGAACTCAAAACAAGTGGAAAGTTAAATAGATATAAAAAATAAAAATTAGATGAAAATATATAGGTATGTATAATTGACTTTATCATAATAATTAAGAATAAAATAGGAAATTAAAATTTTTTCACAAATGCTGACATTTATAAATAGTATAGATTAATAGAATTTTTAATTAATTAATTATAAAGTTAGGCATCTTCAAGCAATGCTTGGCCAATATAACTGCCATTTTTTTTTATCTCATTAATTAATCACTTTTCATTTAATTTTTTTTAAAGAAAATTAATTTGAATCTCTAATAAACTTTAATAATTCTGTAAGGATTCATGTTGGTGGGGTGGTGGGGGTGGGGGTAGGGGTGGCAACAACAGTAGTGATATTGATGGTAGGGCGATGGAGGTGGGAGTAGGGGTGGTGATAGTGGTGGTGGGGCGGTGGGTGTAGTGGTGTTGGTGGCGGTAGTGGGGTGGCGATAGTGATGGTGGTAGTAGTGGTGATGGTGATGGCGATGGTGATGGTGATGGTGATGGTTGTAGTGGGGCGATGGGGGTTGTGATGGTGATGGTGGTGGTGGTGGGGAGATGGGGGCGGTGGGGGTAGTTGTGGTAGTGAGGTGATGTGGTGATGGGGGTGGTGAGATAATTCTAAACACTATTTTTTTTAAGTACTTATGAGAAGTTTTATAAGTCTTAAAAGACTTTTTAAAAAGTTATCCCAAATATACTTTTAGGAGTTTATTTTTCTTATTAATTTTGGGGTGTTAATATTAGCTGTCGGATTAATTTTAAAATAAATTTAAAGAGATCTCAACCGCAAAAAATAAAAATTATTTTATTTATCTTTTGAGATTCAAATTTTATTATATTTTATTATATAGATATGTGTATTCTAACCGAGTCGAATTTCTTGAATCAGAATTGTATATATCCATATTCTTATTTGATTTAAAGATATTTAAATAGATTCAGATAAACAAATAAAATATTGGTCTACATCCGATTAAATAGATTCGGACTGAAATCTGGTATAATGAGAGGCCTTGATCTACAATGTGTAATTTGGGAAACATTTCCGGTGGTTTCCCTCCTAGCTAAGATGATTTTAAAACTTGTTTGACAGATTGGTATCGTCCTTTTGCTCTGGATAGGAGAATTGAAGAAGGTGTATATGCGGTTGGAATCTTTTTCCGCTGGTGATGCGTTTGAGAGCTGGCTGAAGAAATATAGTAGTGATTGCATAAAGTATGATTCTTCTCCACTTTATGGTGCTGGATACAACATGGCCAAAAGAGCAGTTGGAAGATATGGCCTACAAGCTACACTCATATATATTGCTCAAACGAGAAGGCTTCCGGGCTAAGGTTGAGGAGAAGGAAATGACATATATAACTAGTTAAAGCTCAATTTAAACAGTTTGATCCTTACTATTATGACTGAAAGTTGGCTCATTGTCTCCTCCTATGGCAATTATATTTATTACAATTGTGATACCAATAGCAATATGATGGCTTAGTAGCAAGACACCATCTCTGCATGATGTATTCAATGTTACGGTTACCACCATGTTAACAATGTCATGTTGTGCAATAGTCTAATTAAAAAATTAGAAATTAAATAAAATAGACTTCACTTCGTTACATGGACGTTGACGATTCATAAGGTTACATGCCGACTCTCTCTTGTCGAACAAGTAATACCCGAGCTTCCCAAGCCGAGCACAATAGAATAGATCTTCACCAAACCGAGGACGACCCTCGGCATGTTTACTTATGAAAAGTATTATTTTGCTACATATTAGAGTATCCCTAACCTAGACTTAAATTTGAGTCAACACGCGAGTAAAAAAATTAATTTGATAAAAAGGGCACCAATGAATATACTTAAATTTAAAAGAGGACAAACTCAAATTTAAAAGTTGGTGAATATGACCATTGATGAATCTTTAAAAGAGAATGGCCGAATTAGGATAATTTGGTAAACAACCAAATTAAATTTCAACAGATAGTACAATTGTATACTAATTATGATTTTTAAAAAAAAAATTAAATTTTTATTTGTTATTTTATTTCAATAAATGTCATAATACAACATCAATTTTGGTTATAAAATTTAAAATATTTGATATTCTATATTTGATTGGAGTATTTTTTGTCAAAAAATAATATTTTAACCTTTAGGGGTCTAAGTATTACATTTCTACAAACTTCAAGGAGTTTGAGTGTAATTTATTAACGGATATACTAACAGATATTGACGACAGAAGTCTAAGTATTACACGCGTACAGCCCTAGAGGGTCTGTATGTAATATTATAAATATTAAGGAACCTGAGTGATTAAGTGACAAATTTTAAGGAGTGTGAGTGTCATTCTCCCAAAAAATAAATATTCTTTATCTTTGGTGACAAATTAAACGGAAAAACAAAAGCTAGTGGGAGGTAGTTTCAAACGGCTGTGAGAATATTAAATGGTTAGGTGTAGGTTGAAGCATTTCTTGATAGCAACGGTATACAGTACACTACATGGGACGAGGATCGAACCCCACACATATAAATGCCACACCAAGAATCTTACAACTTCGGCTGGACCGTATGCCCGATCCCCTCTAACATTTTTTTTCTTCAATTTCTATGCTTGATTGATCATCCACAATTAATAAGTGACCATCCCATTTGTATACAATGTGTCTAGGCAAAGTGGAAAAAAAAAATCACATAGTTAGAGGAGTGAAATCAAACAACTTTCCATTAAATTTGCAATGAGCCTGAATAACTGAGACGATGTGTAAGTAATCACATAGTTGAGTGTGTCATATGGAAAACAAGATAGTTGGGTGTGCCATGTGCAAAATATAATAATTGAGAGGACAATGTGAAAAGGGTCATAATTGAGGGGATCAAAGTATAATTTACCCTAATTATATATATTAAACCTTGATTATATATTTAATTAGTCTTGAGCCTATAAATAGTGCTACATTTATTGCTCATCAGTCATATTCATCTTATTCAAGATGTAATGAATCCATACATAAATAAGGTCTAGAATCGAAAATTCTGATAAAAAAGAATAAAAACAATACATTAAATTAAAATAATTATTTTTACACATATCACTTTTTAAATGAATATCAAAAATACACCCAAATTGTCAAGTCCCCTCTACCAAACAAACAAAACAGAAAATTCTAATAAAATTCAACAAAAGGGTGCATAGAGAATGATTTTGTAATTTAATTTACTCAAAAATAATGTCTGTAATAATCTTGATGACGATTTGATTTCGAACCTTTAGCCTTAACAAGAGAAAGAACAATTTTTATTACTTTTGAAATTCAAGATACGTCCAAAGTTCTAATTCTACTTCTGCTATGCAGCCATCACGAACCACGGTTACCATAAAATCAAAATTACACAATTTACCCACCGAAATTGAAAATAGTAACATAAATTGTTAAAACCAAGATCAATGGGTCTAATTCTCTGTGTTAGTGAAATAGGGGAGTGACAATTTGGTGGTGTCTTTGGTGAATGGTTAATCTATTTGATGGGTAGTGGTGAATAACTTAATCTATTTCATGGGTAGTGGGTGAATAAGTTAACCTCTACCTACATACACAACAGAAGCCACACCAACAACAAAAGGGTTCGGACAAGCCAACATCAAGAACACACTCCTTATAAATCTTAGTAGCCATTAGAAACAAGCAAAGGAAACCAAGAGACTTACAGCTTCTGAATCAGCTGGCACAGTGAATGCGAGGACGGCAAGAAAGAGAGAAACAAAAGGAAGCCATAGCAGATGTGTGTCAAAGAGAGAGGGGGAAGGAAAATAGAAAGGCTGGTGTAGTTTAAGGTTTGGGTGGATAGAAACACATATATAGAACGAGAAGGTAGAATTGTTTGGGGTTTACTTCTGTGTGATCTTTCAACTGCAATGTCAATCTTCAAANGACAAAAGGAAGCCATAGCAGATGTGTGTCAAAGAGAGGGGGAAGGAAAATAGAAAGGCTGGTGTAGTTTAAGGTTTGGGTGGATAGAANTATGCACATACACACAGTATATATATCATTTTTTGAGAGATGTGAGAAGCCTTTCTTCCCACTTTATTAACTAGCAATGGACAACGTGAATTGAATGCATGTAAACAAATCTAATATTATTATTTTTATATGTGTAATTAAATTAAATAATATATTAGGTGTCAAATAATTAATCTGTATTTTAATTATTGATTTATTCTATAAATTTTNAAACACATATATAGAACGAGAAGGTAGAATTGTTTGGGGTTTACTTCTGTGTGATCTTTCAACTGCAATGTCAATCTTCAAACCCACACTCAGAATTATTGTTTGATAAAAAAGGAGTTCCAAAACTGGCACACTGTCTCTATATGTCTCCAGCATTGCACAGAGATTGTAAATTAATAATCTAACACTTTCTGCGGTCTTTATGTTTGATTGAAAATTGTTTTCTTTCTAGTTTTTTTCCTTTTCTAGCCAAACTTTTTCCATCGACATAGAAAATGTTTCATATATCTGGTATTACTGGTGTATATGACTAATGAAGTATATGACTAATGAAGCAGTTTGAATTATTCTTGTATAACTTGACCTCAATTCTCTTTTTGGCATACATTTAGTTTTTTCTTGTTGCTAATTCGGCTAATAAGATGCTAGCACCTGCTAGGACGAAAGTTACAGCACCATCAGTCCCAGTTGCAGGGGCATAACAAGGTTATGTCCAAGTGGACCATGACCCCTAGGGTGATGTCTCAATAATTGAAACTTTCACCCAAGTTTCATGTCATTTTTATTTAGCTCTATAAAATTTTGAAAATTATAATTATGATAATACATGAATTTTCATATTTTTTTAGTCTACATATGAAATGATAAGCAAAAGAATCATCACACTGCCTTTCTTATAAACTCACAAACAGAGCTAACCTGTGTAGGTCGAGTTGCCTGCGATGGTGACGGTGGAGGCGCTACATACTCCACTGCCCATGGAGCTAGGCGGTGAAAAGGGCCCTGCAAACAATATCACAAATTACTTAGCAAACACAACATAACACACCACTTTGTTCTCATTGTTAAGGAGGAAACAGAAAAATCAGCAAAATAAAATTTGTTAATATTCGTTTGGTAGAAGTAGAAATCTGAGAGTACAGCTACTACTTTTTTTTGATAGGAAACACGAAAATTCTATTAATCACGATAAAGTACATTAGAGAACTGGAAATCCTTGTGAGCAAAGTAAATACAAGAAAGATACAACAAACAAAAAGAAGGGCTAAAAAAACCAATGAGAACAGCATAAGAAGTACGACAAGAAAATGTTTCACCAGAAAAGGAAAGAAACTAGAAAGGAAGCAAAAATCAATGAAACATAATGACTGCAGAAAGTGTTAGATTATTAATTTCATGTATATATTGCCGAATTGATCAATTTTGTGGAGGAAAATTGCTTTGTGATTTTGCAAAAGTTTGTTAGGAACTGACCATTGACATAGTAATTTTGTGGTTTGAAGGGTAAATGTCTTCTTTGTGTAAATAAGCGTGACATGAGTGTTAAATGGAGGGGGATTATCGCTTACATGAACCTAGAAACAAAAGGCTTTCGAATATTGTAACAAATAGTAGGGGGTGCTTTGTGTAAGAGTACTTTCTACAAATTTGTGAAATCATGTATAAATCTAAGCTATGCTCCAAGACATTTAGATGATGCCGCTATATTGTGGGCCTAAATAGATATTTGCATGCTAATATCGACTTCATCTTTTCTTGTGGGGTTACACATATTAATAGATTTAATAAATATTATCGAAATTTGTTCATGCATTGTTGACGATCAAAAAGAAATAGGTTAGATCTGTAAGGATATGACCGCCATTAAATGCTTTGACAGACACAGAGAAGGGCCTTCGTATAAATCAAATAGTTTGAATCTAATAAGAATCAAGCCAACACCTTCTAGGTTTGGATTCCTTCTATAAATAATTATTGGTTACTTTCAGGATACCTATGTGAATGTGATTATCTACAATGGTGGTAGCGATAGGCGCGACATTGCCTTTTCTGCTCGTCTTTGGATTCTCCTTGGTGTATGTGTTGTCCTAGCTAGTATTATGCAGTCTGTGCTATTGCATATATTTACGACGGGACCAGGGTGAGGAGAGTGCACCACCTGTACTGGGGGATTCCCNGCAATTATATTTATTACAATTGTGATACCAATACCAATATGATGGCTTAGTAGCAAGACACCATCTCTGCATGATGTATTCAATGTTACGGTTACCACCATGTTAACAATGTCATGTTGTGCAATAGTCTAATTAAAAAATTAGAAATTAAATAAAATAGACTTCACTTCGTTACATGGACGTTGACGATTCATAAGGTTACATGCCGACTCTCTCTTGTCGAACAAGTAATACCCGAGCTTCCCAAGCCGAGCACAATAGAATAGATCTTCACCAAACCGAGGACGACCCTCGGCATGTTTACTTATGAAAAGTATTATTTTGCTACATATTAGAGTATCCCTAACCTAGACTTAAATTTGAGTCAACACGCGAGTAAAAAAATTAATTTGATAAAAAGGGCACCAATGAATATACTTAAATTTAAAAGAGGACAAACTCAAATTTAAAAGTTGGTGAATATGACCATTGATGAATCTTTAAAAGAGAATGGCCGAATTAGGATAATTTGGTAAACAACCAAATTAAATTTCAACAGATAGTACAATTGTATACTAATTATGATTTTTAAAAAAAAAATTAAATTTTTATTTGTTATTTTATTTCAATAAATGTCATAATACAACATCAATTTTGGTTATAAAATTTAAAATATTTGATATTCTATATTTGATTGGAGTATTTTTTGTCAAAAAATAATATTTTAACCTTTAGGGGTCTAAGTATTACATTTCTACAAACTTCAAGGAGTTTGAGTGTAATTTATTAACGGATATACTAACAGATATTGACGACAGAAGTCTAAGTATTACACGCGTACAGCCCTAGAGGGTCTGTATGTAATATTATAAATATTAAGGAACCTGAGTGATTAAGTGACAAATTTTAAGGAGTGTGAGTGTCATTCTCCCAAAAAATAAATATTCTTTATCTTTGGTGACAAATTAAACGGAAAAACAAAAGCTAGTGGGAGGTAGTTTCAAACGGCTGTGAGAATATTAAATGGTTAGGTGTAGGTTGAAGCATTTCTTGATAGCAACGGTATACAGTACACTACATGGGACGAGGATCGAACCCCACACATATAAATGCCACACCAAGAATCTTACAACTTCGGCTGGACCGTATGCCCGATCCCCTCTAACATTTTTTTTCTTCAATTTCTATGCTTGATTGATCATCCACAATTAATAAGTGACCATCCCATTTGTATACAATGTGTCTAGGCAAAGTGGAAAAAAAAAATCACATAGTTAGAGGAGTGAAATCAAACAACTTTCCATTAAATTTGCAATGAGCCTGAATAACTGAGACGATGTGTAAGTAATCACATAGTTGAGTGTGTCATATGGAAAACAAGATAGTTGGGTGTGCCATGTGCAAAATATAATAATTGAGAGGACAATGTGAAAAGGGTCATAATTGAGGGGATCAAAGTATAATTTACCCTAATTATATATATTAAACCTTGATTATATATTTAATTAGTCTTGAGCCTATAAATAGTGCTACATTTATTGCTCATCAGTCATATTCATCTTATTCAAGATGTAATGAATCCATACATAAATAAGGTCTAGAATCGAAAATTCTGATAAAAAAGAATAAAAACAATACATTAAATTAAAATAATTATTTTTACACATATCACTTTTTAAATGAATATCAAAAATACACCCAAATTGTCAAGTCCCCTCTACCAAACAAACAAAACAGAAAATTCTAATAAAATTCAACAAAAGGGTGCATAGAGAATGATTTTGTAATTTAATTTACTCAAAAATAATGTCTGTAATAATCTTGATGACGATTTGATTTCGAACCTTTAGCCTTAACAAGAGAAAGAACAATTTTTATTACTTTTGAAATTCAAGATACGTCCAAAGTTCTAATTCTACTTCTGCTATGCAGCCATCACGAACCTTGATTATATATATTAAACCTTGATTATGATTTTATGGTAACCGTAAAAAAAAAAAGGTTACCATAAAATCAAAATTACACAATTTACCCACCGAAATTGAAAATAGTAACATAAATTGTTAAAACCAAGATCAATGGGTCTAATTCTCTGTGTTAGTGAAATAGGGGAGTGACAATTTGGTGGTGTCTTTGGTGAATGGTTAATCTATTTGATGGGTAGTGGGTGAATAAGTTAACCTCTACCTACATACACAACAGAAGCCACACCAACAACAAAAGGGTTCGGACAAGCCAACATCAAGAACACACTCCTTATAAATCTTAGTAGCCATTAGAAACAAGCAAAGGAAACCAAGAGACTTACAGCTTCTGAATCAGCTGGCACAGTGAATGCGAGGACGGCAAGAAAGAGAGAGACAAAAGGAAGCCATAGCAGATGTGTGTCAAAGAGAGGGGGAAGGAAAATAGAAAGGCTGGTGTAGTTTAAGGTTTGGGTGGATAGAAACACATATATAGAACGAGAAGGTAGAATTGTTTGGGGTTTACTTCTGTGTGATCTTTCAACTGCAATGTCAATCTTCAAACCCACACTCAGAATTATTGTTTGATAAAAAAGGAGTTCCAAAACTGGCACACTGTCTCTATATGTCTCCAGCATTGCACAGAGATTGTAAATTAATAATCTAACACTTTCTGCGGTCTTTATGTTTGATTGAAAATTGTTTTCTTTCTAGTTTTTTTCCTTTTCTAGCCAAACTTTTTCCATCGACATAGAAAATGTTTCATATATCTGGTATTACTGGTGTATATGACTAATGAAGTATATGACTAATGAAGCAGTTTGAATTATTCTTGTATAACTTGACCTCAATTCTCTTTTTGGCATACATTTAGTTTTTTCTTGTTGCAAATTCGGCTAATAAGATGCTAGCACCTGCTAGGACGAAAGTTACAGCACCATCAGTCCCAGTTGCAGGGGCATAACAAGGTTATGTCCAAGTGGACCATGACCCCTAGGGTGATGTCTCAATAATTGAAACTTTCACCCAAGTTTCATGTCATTTTTATTTAGCTCTATAAAATTTTGAAAATTATAATTATGATAATACATGAATTTTCATATTTTTTTAGTCTACATATGAAATGATAAGCAAAAGAATCATCACACTGCCTTTCTTATAAACTCACAAACAGAGCTAACCTGTGTAGGTCGAGTTGCCTGCGATGGTGACGGTGGAGGCGCTACATACTCCACTGCCCATGGAGCTAGGCGGTGAAAAGGGCCCTGCAAACAATATCACAAATTACTTAGCAAACACAACATAACACACCACTTTGTTCTCATTGTTAAGGAGGAAACAGAAAAATCAGCAAAATAAAATTTGTTAATATTCGTTTGGTAGAAGTAGAAATCTGAGAGTACAGCTACTACTTTTTTTTGATAGGAAACACGAAAATTCTATTAATCACGATAAAGTACATTAGAGAACTGGAAATCCTTGTGAGCAAAGTAAATACAAGAAAGATACAACAAACAAAAAGAAGGGCTAAAAAAACCAATGAGAACAGCATAAGAAGTACGACAAGAAAATGTTTCACCAGAAAAGGAAAGAAACTAGAAAGGAAGCAAAAATCAATGAAACATAATGACTGCAGAAAGTGTTAGATTATTAATTTCATGTATATATTGCCGAATTGATCAATTTTGTGGAGGAAAATTGCTTTGTGATTTTGCAAAAGTTTGTTAGGAACTGACCATTGACATAGTAATTTTGTGGTTTGAAGGGTAAATGTCTTCTTTGTGTAAATAAGCGTGACATGAGTGTTAAATGGAGGGGGATTATCGCTTACATGAACCTAGAAACAAAAGGCTTTCGAATATTGTAACAAATAGTAGGGGGTGCTTTGTGTAAGAGTACTTTCTACAAATTTGTGAAATCATGTATAAATCTAAGCTATGCTCCAAGACATTTAGATGATGCCGCTATATTGTGGGCCTAAATAGATATTTGCATGCTAATATCGACTTCATCTTTTCTTGTGGGGTTACACATATTAATAGATTTAATAAATATTATCGAAATTTGTTCATGCATTGTTGACGATCAAAAAGAAATAGGTTAGATCTGTAAGGATATGACCGCCATTAAATGCTTTGACAGACACAGAGAAGGGCCTTCGTATAAATCAAATAGTTTGAATCTAATAAGAATCAAGCCAACACCTTCTAGGTTTGGATTCCTTCTATAAATAATTATTGGTTACTTTCAGGATACCTATGTGAATGTGATTATCTACAATGGTGGTAGCGATAGGCGCGACATTGCCTTTTCTGCTCGTCTTTGGATTCTCCTTGGTGTATGTGTTGTCCTAGCTAGTATTATGCAGTCTGTGCTATTGCATATATTTACGACGGGACCAGGGTGAGGAGAGTGCACCACCTGTACTGGGGGATTCCCGCGGCGACATGCCTCATTGGCAGCCTACTGCCGGAGCCTCCATGCCCCTATTATGGATACCACCACTGATTCGAGGTCTAAACTTGCAACATTTGTATGCTGTTTGTGAGATTTATACATGTGTTGTATGTATAGTGATTTAACTCTAATAGGTTTTTTGTCATTTATTTTTCAGGTCTTTCTGGTGGTGGACATCGCCTGAAAACAGGGGCCTAGTAAATAAATTTATTAGGACTTTTATAGATTATTTGCAACGTGTTGTGAGACATTTGGAATTATATTTATGATCTTGTCAATGCTAGGATGTTTATATATATATATATATGCTTATGAGACATATGGAGTTATATATATGGTCTTGTGAATATTGTTTCATGGTTTTATTTATTGTCTTTCCATTTGTTTCCACTCTAATGTCACATTATAAGATTCATTAAACAATTAAACTTTTTTTTTTATATTTTTTTAAAAAAAATTCTTTTTTTTTTGGGGAGGGGGGAGGGGTAGAGGAGAAGGGGATTTGAACCCTTGACTTAAAGAAGGAAAAATCTTCACAAGGTAAGGAGTACCATTAGACCAAAAACCTATTGGTCAAAAAATTCTCCAGTTTCTCAAAATTGTAACTTGCAAGGCCTCTCTCCCATTTCAATCCAAACACCTGAGACAGTTCAAAAAAACCAAACTCCTGATAAAAAGAGCTGTTGATTCTAAATAAAGTGGTACAGATATCCCATCTTGTTCATATTTTTAACTTTCATCTTGTTGAGATTGCTTAAGTCACAAGGTTTTAAGAGGAATACCTCTTTCAAAAGGCCATTATGTCAAGATGGCAAGATCACGAGTTAGTTAATAGTAGCACAACTGGCAAATATAATAGTATGGAGTTTGGTATTGCATCAAAAATTTATGACTCAAGTACAGCAAGAAACTGAGAAATGTAGGCTGCAACCTTTTAGAGACTGAGAAAAATATAATCCAATTCTTTCTCATTTTATCCCCGTTTTCCTTCTCTGTTGCAAATTTTATGTTATATGGATCGAATTCACACCCCCGGAATGGAAATTCATCTCCCTCGATGGCAGATTCTGGCTCCTTCAGGGAAGCTAATGAATGCAGAGGCCATTCTCTGCAATACTGTTGCACCGCCAAAGAGTGTCTGTTGATAGCTCTATAAATGTCTTTCTCTCTCATTCTGCCACTTGTATGGGTTCCAAGTAAGCTCCCTTCGCTATTCTCTATCTTCCCTATTTGTTCTCTATTGAGCACTGATTTGTGTCCCTCAGATTACCCATAAGTTGCTTTTTTCAATTATGTTAGTGAATTTGGGTGCATGCACGAGTTTCGGTGTATAAATTGTTTTCTAAATTCATGATTTTCTTGTCCTACTCAAATTGCTCATGAAAGGCGACTTTGTGGTATAGTGAATTTGAATTTATCTGTGTAAATTTTCGATGGTTTTTCTTGGAATTTGGGGTGGTGTTCTTCTTTATTTTCTGAGTTGAAATTGGTCAAGAATTACAGAATTTATGTAATCTTTCTATTCTCATTTGGTAACAATCATCAAATATAACTATAGACATGCACCTATGAGAAATAAAGAAAGCTGCTTGTAATTCAATATAGAAAAAGAATAAGAAGAAAATAGCTTGTGCTTAAGTAACATGTCGGTAGGAATTTGGAAGACATTTTGTGTAGGGAGTAAGTGTGAAAAGTCCCAAGAAAGACGTATTTGAGTTCCAAAATGAGCTTCTGTTGGTTGGTTCAGACTTCAGAACATGAAATAGATAATGAAATGGCCCAAGAAAGACATGAGCAAGTAGTTTGTGCCTACGTGAAAGCAAAGAAGCACTTTTGATATGTGCCATCTGTGTTTACTTTCAACTGTATTGCAATAGAGATTTTAGGCCAGAATGGGTTCCAAGTAAGCTCCTCTCTCTCCTTTCTTCGGAAATTGTTTTTTTTTGTTCGAATTAAGCAATTTCTTTTATAAATTGTTTTCAATATGCATATATTTTTTTAATTATATTGCAAATGAATGTGATTTTCAGTGTGAGGTGATTTTTGGATGCTATGAAGTTGCATCTTATCCATATGGATTATTATTCTTACGATTGTGTTCATCAAAATTTTAAAACCCTATCTGAACATTAACTCGATTAAGAGACCGGGTTAATGAGTCATTGATTCAACCGTTGGGTCAATGGTCGAATTGGTTATATAATTAATAACAAAAAATAATTAATGATAACAATGAATATGTTAAAAAATTATAATAACTATTAAAATAACATGTTTTATGTCATAGTAGATGAACCAAAATGACAATTGAAATAACTTGATAAGGTATAAAAAAATTCACTAATAAAAATTGAATAGTTGATGTAAATAGTAAATATGTAGTTCAAAAAAAAAAAAAAAGAAAGAGAACTTAAAAATACGGCATTGCAATACCACATTGAATACCCAAAGAAAGTGAAGACGATTACCTGCCTTATAAATTGACAGCTCAGTTGCTAAGATGGGGGGGAGGGCCTGCTCGGTAGTCTCGTACCCGTAAATATGGATAAGACAAGCTGTGTGGACAGGTGGCTGAGTTTGAAAGTTTTTAAGTAATAAATGTGTAGAGGTTTGAACTAAACCGGTGTCTGCTGTGCGGTGTGGATGTGTGAAACCGTCAGGTTCAAAACGGGTTTTTTGATAATTGTCCGGGTCATTTGTATGAATGATCTAATTTTAAAACCGGCTCGACTAAGAAACCGGTTCACTATTTCTTCGGGTCTAATCAGCTGGGCACGGTCAGGTTTTAAAATAGTGGCGTTCATTTTCGGAATTTTGTGGTTTGGTTGTTTGATTGAAAGGTTAATACTATTTTGAATCTTAAAAGGGTATTTTTTATCAGTTTATTTTTCATTGTATTAATTTTAAATGATCACATTATTTTTTTAAACGGTATTACGTGTCTAAAACGTGATTATTCTGTTAAAAATTTAACGGATTCTCTATATAGGAACTAAAATAACACGAATTGAATAATTTAATAATTAAATTGATAAAATTAATACAATGAAGAGTATACTGACAATAAATACATATTTTAGGAACTAAAAACACTACTAATCCTTTAATTTATGAGTTAAAATATTTGGATTTGGGTTACAAAAGTAAAATGATTGTTGGATTTGTATATTATCGGGTCTTTAGCCAGTGTTTCAATTTATCATTCTCCCTTGTTGAAAATCACAGATGATGAGCCCTCCCTTGTTGAAAATCACAGATGATGAGCCCAGATCTAGTTGGGTTCTTGCCCAATCCATTGAGTAAGTCCAAATTTATTAAAAGGCAGGTCACGTCCAGCTCATGAATTTAGTCCAATTCAGAATTCAAGAAACCCAGAAGATCAGCGTGCGTGGAGAGTAAACATCGGGATAACTATTCGAAGATCAAGACTATCTTTAATTGTAGCTATCCTCCCCGAAAGACTAGTAACCTACCCTTTACGCCACCGTTTCAACTAAAATTCTATGCCTATAAATTGTAAACCCTCTACACATGAAGAACACATGTACATCTCTCACACAACTATCTCTCTCATAGCTACCTCACATTAACCTTACCTATGCGCTCTCTCCCCCTCACCTGCTACTTTATCCTCTCATCAATAAAGTTTTTCGACCACTATCGTCGCCTTCAATGGTTAGGCCACCTCCGCCCAACCACCCAATCTTTGTCTTTCTATTATTTATTGCTTCATTAATTATCCTGCCTCATATACTTGATTGTTGATTGTGCATAAATTCATTTTTGTGCATCATCAATTTAGCACCGCCTATGAGAAACGACTGAGCTTTATACTACCTTTCTATTTTCTTTCAAATCCATGACAATCATAACTAGATCGATGAATCAACAACCTGAAGACGACCCAACTTGAAGGGAGGAGGCTCTGCCTCTTCCTCCACCAACGGAACCACCCACTGTGGCAAATCCTTTGGTCAACCAACAGCTTTTGGAGACCATGTAGTTGTTGGGGAGTTAAAACTAGCAAATTATTCAACTGATGCTCACCTTAGGAGGTGTCGCCCCCTAACAAGCAGGAGGAGCCATACTTTCTCTATTATGGAGGTCCCATAGCCTCTCCACTTAGGGCGTCAAGGCGCCCCTCAACTCAGCGCCCAGTGCCAGGGTGCACCCATACAATACCCGGGCGCCTCTCGCCAAGGAGTCCCCCTTTAGTGCCCAGGCACCTCGCATGCTCCTTTTCCTTATGTATCTGTTCCGCCCCCACACGCTGCCGACCATCTTGGGTAGGAAGATGAGGGGGAGAACTAGTATGCAAATCATAAGAGTTACTATAATGATCCAACAGAGGATGTTCCTAACCAATGGGACGAGAAAATTAAAAATATGCAAAACCAGTTTGGCGATGCCCTCAACGCCATCAAGGCATAGGCGCCAGAAATGGTGGGTTACCTGGTAAGACGTACTGATACTTCATTTGTGGCGAATGTTATCAACTACCCTCTACCCTCAAAATTCAAGATGCCTACCATGAAAATTTTTTATGGTACTAAAGATCCCCTAGACCATCTTCACACATACAAATTTATCATGCAACTCCACAATGTATCTGACGAGATCATGTGCAGAGCCTTCCCTATCACTCTCAAGGGATCTGTACAACAGTGGTTCGCCAAGCTCAAGCCTTCTTCCATCCACTCTTTTGCGGAGTTAAGTAAATCTTTTGTCTCCCACTTCATTACAATCATCAAAGTTTATTGAAATGATCAATTACCCTTTCCCTTCTACCTAGGGGAGGCTCTGAGATGACCCACCGTGAACATGAGAGCTGTAAACTCGTTGATGGGATGATCCCGTATGGCCTGAAGCCTATTTTCTTGCTCTGCAAATAACATGGGTGGAGCTACAATAGACCCAAATGTGTAGTGAATACAAGGGATATGCCGATGTGGCAGTCAAACGTAAAAACAAAGGTAAAACCCTTACCTAGCTTGGTCCTCGGAGTAGTGTCCCACTTCGAAGGCACCAAGTCACGATCTTCCTCAGCAGTCCACTCACCTCCGACAAAGAAGAACATAGATTTTCAACTATGCCAATTCGAAGGCAGCTTAGTAATAAACTTGCCCGAACTCGGGGCAAAGCGGTACTACCCTTGATGAGAAGTAAGATTATCTAGAAGCACGTATGAAGCCAAGAACTCCTCAAAAGGAGGAGAGACTTCAGCACCATGGACAAACCGCCATAGTGAGAAGAACGCCAGAATTACCTTCCAACCATTGGGAGTTAATTTCCCCGGAGCCAATGATAAGTGATCCAGAATCTGACAGATGGATCTAGGTATAGGGAATGTCAATCCTGCCTCTAGGACATCCTCGTAGAAGACGATCTCTCCTGAGGAGTCAAAAGATGCGGGCTCGTTCCTCTCGGCGCGACTGTACATAATAGCTGGAGGGATATGGAAAGAAGAAACAATGTGAACGACATCATCATCACAGTCAATTGGGCTAACAATAGAGGATACTTTCGACCCATCGCCTTCAGCAGTTCCTTTGCCTTGTTGCAAAGCCTGTGTAATATCTACCATACTACCCCTACCAGCTTGAGCACCCGACAAAACAGAAGCCAATAGAAATTGAAGGGGCGCTAAGGTTAACAAAAGGTTACAAACGAGGTAAAGGCGATACCTTGTTTTCCTCCATAGTCTGGTTCAGCGCCAGCCACTCTAGCGGACAGCGCCTCAGCACCTACGCCTAGTCTTCCTACACCTACCCCAACCCGTCATTACCACCACTGGTGCCACCCAATTCGCCACGACAGATGCCCAACCTATAGTCCTCCACGGCCGGCACTCCCAATGCGTTCTTAGCGTTGCCTGATGTGCTTGGCGCATGCCTAGCGCCGCCTGGCTTGCCCAGCATGTGCCTGGCGCCACCTTGCAGTCCCGGCGAATCACTGGCGCTGACCTCTCTTGCTCCAGCGTTGCCCATGGCCTGGGTTGCTCTTACTCGTCCCCAACTGCTTCCTAGCGTCGCCCGCATGCCTGATCTGCTCGACCCGCCGGCATCGCCAAGTGGCAGGTTCCACATGGCGCCGCCATCTCTCGTTGCAGAGCTCCTGTCCAGATCGTGCAAGGCGGCGCCCACTGCCTACGCTGCTTTAGCGTCGCCTGCCTGGGCTGCTCTAGCATCACCCAACACCTGGGCCGATGCACTGAACTGCTGAATCTCCTTACGACTTGCTCCGTTGACACCATCCACTCCAGCGCTGCCTTGGGCCACCCTTCTTCTCTCCATTAATGGATTTTCTCCTTGAACACCGTTCATGAATCCCTCTTCTCCAAATTTCTCCCCACCTTCAATGGAAGGTTCAAACTCTCAAGGAAAGAAGTCACAAGAAAAGAGGAGTAAAGGTGGAGAAGTGGGTTTCCAAGGTAAAGACAAGCTGCCGCGGGGAACAAGGTACTTAGTTTGCTTAGAAGAAGAGCTCGAGCTCACTCATGTCCTCAATCTTTTGTCACTGCAAGGAACAAACTTTTAGTGATACAAACATATCATCCTACTGGATTACAACCTTTTGTGACGAAATTGTTTTCGCAATGGGTCTATGAAGAAATTTCCGTGGAAATCTTGAATTTCAGTGCCAACACATAGATGAGAATTCAATGATTAAAATTTCGTTTCAAAATAGTCAATTTTTTTTTTGTTTTCAAAGAAGCTAAAATGAATCAATGATAGAATTAAAATTCTAACACTTTAATATTTCATAAAGTTTCAATGCATTAACACAATTTTTTTGTAATGTTTCAATGTGTTTTATAATGTTTCAATACATTTCAACCAATATTTTGAAAAAATAATTCTCAAATTTTTTATTCTTTTCCATTATATTTTAAAAACAGGTTGAAATATTTTTGAAACAGGTTAAAATGTTTCCGAAATGGTAAATTTTTATTTTCTAGGTGACCAAAATAAAATTTTGATCCTTTGGATGAGATTAATGTATAAACCAAAGCTCGCTCACAAAATACAGGATGTGTTAATACAACATTGGTCCATACAACACCAATTGTTGTATCTTGTATGTACCACGGTCACATTTGGAGATTTAAAATTGGGCAAGCCTAACACCAAGCCTTGATGTGGCCTAGTTGCCATAGGATATTACCTTTTGGGGACCATCTAGATTCAACTGAATACACCACCAGCACCCTTATATACCTCATTAGTGGACTGATCTACAACATAGTCATCTCTCCATAACTCTTATTGAGCACTGCCTGTGTCTTCTAGTTTCTTCTTAGGTCACCTAGTCTTCTCCTCAGGCCAACTCTCCTTCCATCTCAAGTTTGTGTCATCTCTCTCCATTAGCAACGCACTATCAACGCATCTTTTGTATCTGAATTTTTTTTTTGTTATAGGGTGTTTAAGTTTGCACTGACTCGACCACTATGTGACATGAGTTAGGTTAGAGCATGTCGTTAAGGATTTGGGCGGCCAGACCTTAGAGAGCATGCAAATGAATTGAATTTAAGACCTCCGAGTTACCAAAAGGTAGACTCAACCACTAGACCACCACCCCTAAGGGTTAATTTGGATTTATTATTAGTTTTATGTTGAGAATTTAAATTGAAGGGGTATGACGTGGCTTTACCAGTATCATATATAAATATGGTGTTAATGCATAGTTACTCTAAATCCTATGTATTAATAAATTAGCATGTGGGCCTTTATTGTCCATTCATGGGCATGCCCCATGCACTAGTTGGGTTTCTCTTCCAACCAATTTATAATTGTCACCTTATAAGATGCTTAGTTAAGTGTATCGGACAAAATGGAATATTGTTGTTGTTTATTGAAAAATTATAAAGTGTCTCTCCCATAATGAGAATCTTGAGTAACATGGCTACCATTGCCTACTTAGTCCAAATCCTATGTATTAATAAATTAGTATATGGGCCTTTATTGTCCATTCATGGGCATGCACAATACACTACTTGGGTTCTCTTCTAACAAATTTATAAATGTTACCCTTTTCGTTCTTAAATATCTGTCGTTTAAGATTTTTGCACATGAATTAAGAAAATTATTAAATAACTCTAGTATGAGTAAAAAATAATTGTATAAGACTAAAATACTTTTATTCAATACGTATTGAGAAAGAAAAAAATATAAAAGACACTTAGCCTACATTTAATCTATTAAGCACTTATTAGAAAACAGAAATAAGGGTAAATTTGAAAGAAAAAATATTAATTATACTTTGGTTTCATAAAACAACAGATATTGTGGAACAAAAAAAATTGGATAAAACGATAGATATTTAGAAACAAAGGGAGTACTTTATAAGACTCTCTCTGTCCCTCTTTCTCTCTCTCTCAATGAGAATCATGAGTAACTTGGCCACCAAGAGTCCAAGACTCCCGTGGGATGTCACATTTTTTGCTATTGAAAACATTTTTATACTTTCAAAAGAATTAATGAGATTTTCCCAATTCAAAGAATTATAAAGTTGTGTTTAATCAAGGTGCTATGAGATATTTTGATCTTAGAATGCATAAAATGAAAAGGGTGAATGGCACTGTCACTGTGTATCATACAAGATTCTTAAAATATTAATTTATTACTTAAAAAATTAAAATTCTCACAATACACCTTCAAGTAGTTAAAAAAGTAGCAATGTACCCCTAAAAATAAATATTCATTCTTTTTTGACAAATTTTTTTAATGTATTTGTCATATTATCTAATTTATATAATAGTTAATTTTAAGGGTTTCCAACAAAAATTTAATCCTCAATTTTCTTAAATTGAAATACATTACTTTTTTTTTTTTTGGTGGTATTGAGGTTTTTTTTTACATTAAAGGTTCAATATAGAAATTTCAACACCTTGACAATCGGGGGTCAAAGAAAAGAATAAGGATTAAAGAAAAGAATAAAAAATTAGTTATTAGTGGGAACAGTACTTGAATATATCTTGAGAATCTTTTATAAATATTAAAATGTAAAGTGATTAAGGCAAATGGCTGGGGGCACCGGCCTACCGTGTTGTTTGGTACTTGAATATGGATACGATCATTCATCGTGTGTTTGGTTACCGTGAAATAAAAAATGATAAAAAAAAATAATTTATTTTCATGCTTTGATTTTTTCACAATTAATTAATTTTTTTTCTAGCAACAACAGAAAAAAATGTAAGAAAGTTATGATCTACAACTAACTTTTCATTTTATCTTTATTTTTTTTAAAAATATTTTATTGTTATCAATTTTAAAAATTTTGGTATGAATTTGGTTAAAATACAATTTAGCCTAGAGACATTTGTGCTGATACTTGTCTCAATATTGGGTTAAGAGTTACTTTTTCTTTTAAAAAAATAAATTTTAATTATAATACATATTTTTTTTTTCAAACCGATTTAATATAATTAAAGATAATTTAGACAATTAAAAATTATTTTTTGTAATTTTCCTTTCTTTCAACAATTGAATGCAAATTTTTTAAAACTTTCTCTCAAGTTTTTCGTATTAATCAAATACATGCATGAAAATATATATATATATTTTTTTTTCACTTTATTTTTTATCATTTTCACTTTTCATAATTTCTTTCTTCCTAGTCAAACGTACCTGATGAAAAATGAGATGAAAAGCAGTGTTTTTCTCTATTTGGTTAGAAAGGAAAACTAGGATGGAAGGATAATAGATGAAAGGGAAAATTTCATTTAACACTTTCAGTAGATAGACTTAAATTCAATAACACCCCTTTCTGTTTTTGAAATTTCAGTGACACCTCTTGTTAAGATTTGTCCCATAATGGCAGTGACGGGAGTAGCACTTTTTAGCCAACCCAAAGTCAGCTAGAATTAAAATACCCTTAAACTTTTTAGTTGAGATTTTTATAATCTGTGTGAAATGTTTGAGACATTTATGTTGGAGATTCAACCAAACTCTCCATCTTGGCAGAATATTCTTTTATGAATGTTAGTTAGAGTTGGATTGATTTATTACGAGACTAGTCCACATAGGTTAAGATTTGTAGTAGTTTATTAGGACTACGATTAGATTGTTTTTAAAAGACTTCTTGAAGTATTCTTTAGTTGTAACCCACCGGCAATAGTCAAATTACCATTAGAAAGGAAATGAACAAATAATAATAATATTAATATTAATAACCCATGATTTTAAATCTCTTTGCAAAGAGTGTTCTATTATTTATCTCAAAATTCGTATTGTTATTCACTATTTTTGATTGATATGAAATTATATATATTTTGTTAATTTGACTTGTATTTTGAGATTGATTAGTACATGTATGAAATGTGTTTGAAACATAGTTTGTGAAATATGATTGCTGCCCTATAAAATGTGATTGTTCGATTTGATTATGATCATGCGGGGCTGTGATTGTTTGATATGAGTATATATTTAGATACTCAAATGTCATTTCTCATATCACCAAAATGAACCATGTATGTGATTATGTTTGATAACAATTGAGTTATGTGATATGTCGAAGTTGATTATTGATTCTGTTGTCCATGATTGCCTATCAGTTAAGTTATTTGATATTTAATCATTTATATTTTTTATCGTTGAACATATTATTTCTTATTGTATTGTATAAATCCCTACTTTTAATATTTTTCCGAATAATTTGAAAAGAATGAACTAAAGTTGAGATTTCGGAGAATTAGAGATTTTTAACTCATGTTTTCATTGTAATATATCATTGATGGGTATTCGTTTCAATATTTTGGAGATTATTTTTATTTATTCTCAAGATCATTAGAGAGCTAGAACCATATACATGGGTTTCTACACCCTCATGTCCAAGCAGGAACATCAAGGTGAAATGAGCTAGGGTGGATTTCGGGCAAATTCCTTTATTTAAGACCTGAAAATTGCATTTTTTTACTTTTTTGACAATATTTTATAATTGAATAACTTTACTACTTGAAGTTACAATTGATCGCCGTCAGTTCTACCTCAATCTAAACGATTAGTAATTTTTAGTAGGAAATTTCCTTTGTTGGCAAAATTTGTATTATTGATATAATTATGTGATTAACAATAATTAAATCACACTTGGTTATTTTCTAATTAGTTTTGAAACATTTAAGACTACTATTTTTTTATGAATTAATAGGCCTAGAGCTGGAATCTAAACCGGCATTTGTGAGCAAATTAGCGATTTATTTTTATTATCCTTTTTCGTTTGTTATACCATTATTTTTACCCATTTCCCTTGCATCAATAACCAAACATATTCATGTTAAATATTATTATATTCATGACTTAGGGATTAATAATAAGATTGAGATTTTATATTATAGATCAAAGTATTATATTGCAAATATTTTAACCAAATCACCTAAATTAGATGCGTTCATGAAGTTGAAGCGAATAACCAAGGTTGAAGAACTTAGTTTAAGGGAGGTTGATGGAGATTAAACCAAATTCTCTAACGTGCTAAGATTTATATTATTCTTCTAGTAGTCTTATTAGAGTAGGATCGATTTATTATAAGCATAGTGCACAAGGATTGGGTTAATCAAGGTTGAAGAACCTAGGCTGATGATTATTTTATTGGCCACGTTACGATTAGATTGTTTTGTATGGCCCACCTGCAGAATATTGTGGGTGGCATTGGCTGACACTCGCCACTGCGGCGGCTCAACAGTATTAAAAAACAATAATGTTAGATTAATCAAATTTTGAGACTAAATTTAGAGCTCAAATGATATGACAGTTGACTTGGGTTTCTTTGATTGGTGTCACGTCATTTGGTTCCTAATAAAAATTTTAAATAATTAACTGTCATATCATTTGAGCTCTATATTTGGTCCTAAAATTTGATCAATGTAGCATTACTCATTAAAAAATAAAAAAATACTATTTAATTTAAATTTACTTTCTAAAATGAAGGGGGACTATTAGATGAGTGAATACTATCAACTTTTATAAATTGAACCCATTGATCCAATGATTTCTCTTTATTTGGGATGCAAATTTGGGTTGTAGATTTAGGTTACATAACATTGCTCTAAAATAAAACTTTGGTTTTAGCCCCCAAATTTTTAGAAAAGTTTTTAGGTACATTACTAATTCAAAAAAAAAATTTAAATTTATTAAATTTTAAACCCTAAAAAAAGGCCCCCAAAAATTAAATATAATCAAAATTTTTATTGTTATAATTTAGGTTTAGGATCCAATCCATGATATTAAAAACCTAAAAATCATAAGTTGAAAAAATAAAAAATATTCAAAAGTCAACTCATATTTACCCCTACTCTCTCTCTCTAAAATTAAGTAAAAAATATAATAAAAAAATTGAAATTAAACTCTCTGTGGTAAAAAATAAAAACAAAAGTTAAAAAAAATTTTTAGACAACACTAATATGTCATTCTTCTGTCTCACTCACATAATAAATTAAAAATAATTTTTTTAAAAAATAAATTGATATTAAAAAAAAACCTCATTTAGTTTTGTTGTTTTAAACCTTAAATTACCTTGAGCCACCCCGGGTGACCACATTAGGATTAGATTGTTTTGTTGTATTGTAACCCATCTGCAGAATATTGTGGCATTCAATAACGCTGGCCTGGCCATCGTTTTTCCTATTTTTTTTTTGAATGCGTTTTTAATCATTAATTCTTGTGTGTGAGATTATTTTATATTTTTGATATTTTTAAAATTCTATAATTTGTAGACGTGCCATTTTTTAAACTCTTTTCTCATGGAACAATGCTTCTGTGCATGACTTCTCATTGCAGTGAAAGGATCACACAGAAGCACAAGCACCTCTCTTTTTTATTCGAGAGGAAGCTTCATAGAATCCCAACAGCTCTACCGTCTCCTCCTTTTGTATCTGTTTAACCCACCACCCAAACCTCACACTAAAAAACCAGCCTTCCAAGCTATCTCCCTCCCTCTCTCTCTCTCTCTCTTGCTAATGGCTTCCTCTTGTCTCTCTATGTTTCTTGTCTTCCTCGCACTCACAGAGCCTGCTGATTCAAACTATGGAGCCGTAAGTCTCTCTCTTGGTTTTATGTTGACATATATATAAAAGAGGTTCGTGACTGCACAGTAGAAGTAGAATTATTATAACTGTTGACGTATCTTGAATTTGAAAATTGATTTTTCTGTTGTTAAGGCTAGAGTTTCGAAATTAAATATTATGCTATAAGTTTTTTCTAATTGATGATTTATTTTGCGTAACATGGTACTTTTTGACACCGGCATTTGTTATGGTTGAATTATAGCTTCATCTATGGTATTTGATTTTAGTTGGATGAATTATAATTATTTGGCTATGAAAACATTTGCTATCGACTTTCTGATATATTCAATTTTGGTGATGATTAACAAAAGTTTGTACTTTGGTCCTTTAAATTTGTAACTTTTATCATTTTGGCCCTTTGAGTTTAAAGGTTGTGTCATTTTAGTACTTAAAATTTTCAAAGAATGCACTTCAAGTGTGACGATTTTCGTTAGTAAATTCCAACTGTCATTTTTTAATGGACTAAAGTGACACAAATTGAATAGTTGATAGACCAAATTGACGCAATTAAAAGATTGAGGGTCAAACTAACACAAAGCACATAGTTTGAGGACCAAAAATATATTTTACCCTCAATTTGTTTTCAAATGTTATTGTTGTTAGCAACACGAATGATGTGGTATATTATACTAGCACTCTAGTCTTGGCCCAAAAGCAACTACCACAAATGAGGTTTTTATTTTTAATATTAATAATTTTTAATTTAAAAATATTTTTTTTTAGATTAAAAGTAGTCTAATCTTTTTTGTGATAATCGATCTTAGGAAATATTTTATCAATTTTAATTTTAAACAATTATAATCTATTGATTTTAATTTTTATATTTTTAAAAAGTATATTTTTGTTTATTTTTTGTAATAGAAATAAAAAAAATTATAACAAAAAAAAAAAGAAATAAGAGAATTTGTATTTACTAGAGATTGAGTAAAAGAGATGGCATTAGTTTACTAGAGAGGGAGAGAGAATGATTACAAATGAATTGTGTGTTTTGGTTCACTAGTTAAAATTATTTTTTTAACCCTTAGCTTTTTATTTTTATTTTTTTTCTAAAAAAATTATTTTAGTATATTTTTAAGGAAAATTTGAAAACCAGTACAAAATTTTGAACTTACTTAAGGTAAACTACATAAAGAAAACTTATTTGGTCCTAAATACATTTTTTTTTAAAAAAAAAGACTAAAATATCATTTATTACTCCATTACTCTCTCTCTCTCTCTCTCTCTCCCTCTCCATTACTCTCCCATTATCTTTTCCCTATTTTTTCTCTATCTCTGTCACATTGATAACTCTTTTTTTTTCAAATACGTAAAAATTTTGTGACACCCCAAAGTCCGGGTGTCTGTAATTATCTGATTGATTATTCATCGACCTGTGTAATACTGGTAGATATCGTGTAATTTGATACCACACCGTTATGCCCCATTTCTCTGGATCCATAACTTAACAAAATTTGGGCAGAGTCTCCTTTGTACGAGGAGCTCTACTCAAAACGCAATCTGTACAATATTGACCACACCGGGTCTATCTATCCATTCACAATTGTATAGTCTCGAATACTACCACAATCATTATCAGTACATACATTTATTCGTAAAAGAATAAATGTCCCAAAAGAGTCCCATATACATGCCAAATGTTTGTTACAAAAATTATACAAGGCCAAAAGTAAGTATAAACAAGGGACTACAATGTCAAAATAAAAGCCACAGACCGGCTCTGTCGTCAAAGCGGGCCCATGGTCTGGCCTTCGGTGGACGCTTGTGCGATACCTGAAAAATGTTCCCATAAAGGGTGAGTCAATGCTCAATAGGGTAACTCCTATAGAGAATACCTCTCAACCTAAATGCATATAGAATGTCACATGCAACAATCATTTGATACATTCATTCAAATATGTCTATTATGATTGAATGTTATAAATCATGTCATGCCATAAGATGAGACTCACGCAAGCAATACCAACCCCGAGCCCCATCCTGAGCTCCCATAACACATGCAATGTCATGGGTATGTATCCGAGACTAATTAATTCAATGACCTCATCATTGGTGTTATGTACACTCAATGACTAATTAATTCATTTTCTTGTGTCTTTGTGGGGAGGTGATTTATGGTATTACACCAATGGGACACCAACCATCAACGGATCTTCAGGACATCCCACCTGCGGCTCCGTTTCCGCCGTTACACTTTTCTGGAATTTCACCGCCGGAAAGTGTATAAACCAAGTAAGCGGGTCTTGCACCCGAGGGAGAATCTACCCCTTCGTGCTGTCCCCAACACATTTATCCATTTAATTCTCGTGCGACTCAACCGAACCTTGGTGCGACTTTTTCGAGTCCACGTTCAACCACCTACGTGGTGATTGATTTCATACCATGCATACACTCTCACCCATGTCAATGCCCATGAATGTAGTGCAACCCATGCATAATGAAATACAATGTAATGACATTTTAACACGATCTCAAGCATGTTATGTAAGATAATCAACTCAACTAACATACTTGTATTCACCTAG